>WJXA01000110.1:0-33173 GCA_014282245.1 Rhododendron simsii | reverse complement strand
AGTTCAGATGGAAGGAAAACCACCATGTTGCATTGCATCTTTGAAGCCTGCCCGGCCTGAACTCTTTGGCCTGCGGATTCAACCGCGATTTGCCCCCCGAGTCTTGTTTCTTTGGCTCAGGAACTCCTTTCTTCATCAAAGCAACCTGCCTTGGAGGAGGCTTAATCCTAGCCTCCTCAAGTGTTTTCTCCAGTAAGGCCTTCTTTCCAATCCGAGAAAACTGCTCTGAAGACGAACTAGAAACAACCTCCGTGTAAGTTCTTTCCAGAGGCTTGTGTTCACGCCTAGGCTTGGCTGGTTCATCCTTCAACTTTTCCGCGACCAACTCCATCGGCTTCTTCCCGTTAGAGTCGTCTATATCCATCACGTCTTCAACTGAATCTAGCTCTTCTCGAGCCCTTCTATCCGCCCGCCTAGACCGTTGGCGGCGCCTTTTCTGGGATCGGGACAAAGGTGGCTGCGGAGTAGGAAACTTAGGATGCTCAACCTTATGCCATTCATTTGGAGGAATGACAGGAGGCTTAACAGTCCTAGGCTTCCCTCTGGATGGAGCTGAAATTCTGAGATTGTTGAGCTCGTCCTCTATTTCTATCACACCTGGCTGAATTCTGCTGAAGACCGATTCTCACCTGGCCAATCTCTCTTTTGGCCGGCGTACCTCCTCAGGCCTGAACTCCGATCTGCCCACAATTATACTTTTCAACACAGGTTTGGACGGAACTGCATGATGTCCACATTCAGTACAGACCAATGAACAACTTGGTTTTTCTGGTTTTCTGACTCCTTCAGGCCTTAACCACCAGGATCTCTTCTTCTCAAACCTCCTCACCCTTTCGGGAGTGGAGTCTTCCTCATAGGATGGATCCCAGTAGTCGTCTGATTTAGGCCTGAATGCTGCTCTTGACGGTGCCCCCAAGCTTACTCTGGGCCTTGGTGTGGTTCTAGGCATGAACCTCGTATTCACTGACACCATGTTTGCACTTAGGCCTGAAGGAAATGGGTTTCCATCCACACCCATGGCTTGCTTATCTTTCTCAGGAAACTTGAATTCCCCCCGATCAATCTTATCCTGAATGTCATTCCTGAACACAAAACAATTATTGGTTGAATGACTCCAAGAATTATGGTACTTACAATATTCCTTGCCCTTAAGCTCGTCCGATGCTGGGATCTTGTGGCCAAAGGGCAGCTTTAATAACTTGTCCGTCAAGAGCTGATCAAAAATAGCCTCCGCTTTGGTGATGTCAAAGGTGTAGGCCCTGGTAGGCCTATTAGAGGCTTCTTGGACTGTCTGCTTCGTAGGTTCTATCTTAACAAAGGCCTTGCAGACATAAGGCTTCCTATTGATGATTTCAGCCACATCAACATCAAGGTTAGCCTCAGTCAAAGCTACCAAAACGGCTGAAATTCTTGATCATATCGTATTGATGAAGGGCTGAATCTTGACCTCTTTGGGAAATTCGATTCAACTTGTTGTGGAGCGTTTATCAAATCTAGCAGGAAAGGTTCGGGTCTTTTCTCAACTCTTGAGGTTGAAAGATCACGACACTTTTGTTTGGGGGGCCGATCATCAGAAGGCCTTCGATGAGATCAAAGGTTACTTGGCAAACGCTCCAGTCCTCATGCCTCCTATCAAGCACAGGCCTTTGAAGCTCTATATTTCTGCTGCAGAAAGTTCTATTGGCTGCCTTTTAGCACAAGACAATGAGCAAGGGAAAGAGCAAGCTGTGTATTATTTGAGTAGGTTGTTAACTCCTTGTGAAAGGAGATATACTCCTATTGAACAATTGTGTCTTGCTTTGTACTTTGCAGCAATAAAATTGAGGCACTACATGCTTCCTGTTGTGGTTTACATTATGAGTCAAACTGTCACACCCTCGAATTTCAACATAAATAAATAACCAATTCCAGGAGGATTCTCGCATAATATGAATAATACCCAAAATGAGATTTCCCCACCTGCTTAATTACAATAAGGCCCACAAGTTTAAGATATTACAACTTCGGCACCACGCCCAAATTAAGTTAAGTATATTACAATGTTTTGCCAAAAGATCAAATAACGAAAATTAGTTACAAAATCATCTTTAATCAAAAGTAAGCTATTTACAAAGATGGGTGAGTAACTAAGTCAAGTTAGCTTCCAAAAATATTCATTTCCGAATGCACCAAGTCACGCAACCTATCGCCCAGCGTTTGAACCTGAAAAGAAGGATTTTGTTGAGCTATACAAGCCCAGTAGGAAATTCTCTACAAAGTCTATATGTAATGAGATGAAGAGTGTGAATACAGCAAACCTAATTAGATGCTAAATCCGAACGAATGCACGTCAACATACTGTATGATTAACCATAACATTCTCATACACATACACACATACGCATTGACATACATTTCTTCCGACGAATCTCCACCCTTTACGAAATTGTGTTCCCACACCTTGCGACACAATATGCTCCACCCCTCGCGTAATTGTATTCCCACACCTTGCGACACAATATCCTCCATCCCTCCCGTAATTGTGTTCCCACACCTTGCGACACAATATACTCCATCCCTCGCGTAATTGTGTTCCCACACCTTGCGACACAATATACTCCACCCCTCGCGTAATTGTGTTTCCACACCTTGCGACACAATATACTGCACAATCACTTCACCTCTACGACCACCGTAACATCACAATACAACACCGATATCATAAACTCATCCACATAAGATCAAAAATTGCTAAACATGTCACATTTAACTCATGAATCATAACACTCAAGTCCACAATACTACATTCAAAGGAAATATACAACCCTCGAGCCATAAGTGTCACATAAACACCTAAATCACACAATGTCACCGCAAAACATGTAGAGGAAGAGAGAGAAATCCCTACCAAAATGGGTTTTGAGCAAAACCCTAAGTCTACCGAGAACAATAAGCTCGAATCCTCCAAAGACAAGCTTCACCCAAGCTTGGACACAAGATCTAGAGCAAATAAAGCCCAAAAACGAGAATAACAAGTAAAGATCAACAAATAATCGAGGAGAGAGAGAGAAAGACGTGAATAGGTATAAAGGAGTGAGAACAAGAACACAAAACTCACCCTTGGTTCACCAAATGCAAGAATCTTGTGATTTTGAGGTTGGAAACCTTCGGATCTTGAAGATTTGAGGATGAAATCAAGGGTTTTGGGTGAGATTGGAGTTGGGTAGGTGAGAGGGGGTGTTTCCAAGTGTATTTCGTGGCTTTGGGAGTGAGAAATGACCAAAGGGGGTATTTATAGAAGCCCAAAAAGCATGCTGTAGATTGCAGAAAAAACGCAGCGGGTACCGGTACAGGCTTTTCCCCGTACCGGTACCGGAGCCTTCAAGAATATCGATTTTGAACACCTCTGGAAAGTGGGTACCGGTACGCGGAAAAGCCCGTACCGGTACCCGCTAGGCAGAAAAATGAAAAATGATCAACGGACTCCGAAACGAACCCAACTTGATACCAACACCTCCAAACAACATTATAACATCAAAACTTGCATTTTACTACTCTCCGAGAGTCCGACACGCAATCGGATACGAATATCCACACACCCCCACGAACATATGCACGACTTTAATAATAAAACTATTCTCATGCACAACAAACGATTTTCGGAATTTGCTTTAATTTTATGGGTCTTTACACAAACAGACCTTATTAAGTATTTACTTTCTCGGCCCATTATGCGAGGCCGAATAGGTAAATGGTCTTTAGCCTTAATGGAGTTCAGTTTTCGATACATCCCTCAAAAGGCTGTAAAAGGCCAGGCTTTGGCAGATTTTCTTGCCGATCATCCTTGCATGGATATCGGCGAAGAATCTGATACAGGACTGAGCGCATTTGAAATCTCACTCACACCGTGGACACTTCTGTTTGATGGCTCAAAAACTCAAATGGTCTCAGGCTATGGAGTTATCATCATTTCTCCTCAAGGCCTGAGAACAGAGTTATCTTTTCAATTTGATTTTCCATGCACGAACAATCAAGCTAAGTACGAAGCAGTGATAATAGGCCTTGAAATCCTTAGGGATCTTGAGGCCAGAGAAGTAAGGGTGATTGGAGATTCAAACCTTGTAATTAACCATTTGGCGGGAACGTTTAAATGCTATAGTGAGGAGTTAGCCCCTTATTATATGGCAGCGATGCAGTTAATTCAAGACTTCGACAACGTAATAGTTAAACATGTTTCAAGAAGTATGAATACTGAAGCAAACAGTTTGGCTCAGGCCTCAACAGGCCTGAAGCTTTCGCCAGAGATTCTTCACAAGACCATTACAGTCCAAAAAAGGCTACTCCCTTCTGTCAGGAGGAGGGGTTTAGGCCTACAAGTATTTGTTTCAGACCTTCCAGTAGAAGAAGAAGAGGAAGGTAAGGAGGACTGGCGTGATCCCATTATTGCTTACTTGAAACGGCCTCATATGGGGGCTAGCAGAAAGGTCAAGAGAAGAGCAACGAGCTATGTTCTTCTTGGAGACGAACTGTACAAGAAAGGCCTCGAAGATGACCTGTTGCTGAGGTGTTTATGCCACACCGAGGCCATGAAGGTAATGGCAGAAGTCCATGAAGGGATTTGTGGAGCACATCAGTCCGGTATCAAGATGAGGTGGCTAATAAGAAGGTATGGATACTATTGGCCTACTATCTTAGAGGATTGTATACGTTTTCCAAGGGCTGCCAGCCTTGTCAAGCTCATGGCCCGGTGCATCACACACCTGCAACAGATTATCAGGCTGTAGTGAAGCCTTGGCCTTTTAGAGGCTGGGCTTTAGATATAATTGGGATGATTTATCCCCCTTCATCAAAACAACACAGGTTCATCTTGGTAGCTACAGATTATTTTACGAAATGGGCAGAGGCCATTCCATTAAAATCTGTGGATCAACAGGATGTGATCAAAGTCATAAAGGAAAGAATCATTCACAGGTTTGGAATACCGGAGCATTTTGTGGTAGATAGAGGCTCAGTGTTTTTTGGTGCACAGGTCCGGGCCTTCACGAGCCAGTTTAACATACAGCTCTCTCATTCAACTCCCTATTATGCACAGGGGAATGGCCAGGCCGAATCAACCAATAAGACCTTGATTGGAATTATTGAGAAGATGGTGGAAGAAAATCCAAGGGTTTGGCATGAACTCCTTTCTGATGCATTGTGGGCTTATAGGACTTCAAAGAAGGAGGCCACGAATGTTACTCCTTACATGTTGGTTTATGGCCATGACCCCGTACTTCCTATGGAAGTAACGGTTAGATCGGCCAGGATCGCATACCAAAATGGCTTGAATCATGCTGATTACAGCCAAGCCATGTTAATGGAAATGGAAGACCTTGATGAGGTAAGGTTAGCTGCCTTAGATCATATGTTGATCCAGAAGCGTCAAGTGGCTAGAGCCTATAATAGAAGAGTGAGAAGGAAAAGCTTCACAGAAGGAGATTTAGTATGGGAGGTTGTTTTACCTTTGGGTGCACAAACCTCAAAATATGGGAAATGGTCTCCAACATGGGAAGGGCCTTACCAAATTTGCAAGGTATTCGAAGGTAATGTTTATCTTTTAATGGATTTGGATGGTGGAATGCATAAACATACTATCAACGGAAAGTTTTTAAAACATCATTATCCTACCATGTGGGAAATGAGAGATTTTAACGAAAAACTGCCATCAAAGCCATAAAGGAGTAAAAGGCCTGAACTTGTTTAGGTCACCAAAAAGGCCTGAGATTGTTTAGGCCACCAAAAGCATTCACAGTCAAAAAGCCTCAGGATCAGGCTCTGCAAGCATCAAAAGCCCTATGGATTAGAGTTCAGGGCTAAACAGAAATACTACTTATTACAAGGCCGAAGTGGCCTACAGTTTGTCGAGAAAGCTGGATCGGACATTATCCCAAGAATGGGCAAGGCCGTTGAGTTGAACCTCTAACCTTTCTTTGGAAGTTTGGAGGCTTGGCTGATTGGAAACCAAGGGTTGAAGCTTGATCTTGACAGCTTTGGAAGTAGCAAATAGTTCCTTCTGTTGTGTTTCCAGGTTTGATTGTTGAGTTACCAGTAGCACCAGGCTCTTTTCAGCCTTTTCTTGCTTGTTCTTCAGATCTTGGATTTGATCCTCCCAATCCTGAATGTTCTTGGCAAGGGTGATTTTCTGCTCTTCAATGGTATTGATCTGGGCCTTGAGAGCTCCATAGCCGTCCACGCATCCATTCATTTCTTGGCGAAGATCCCTGATCTCAGTAAGGCTCAATTCAACCTTGGAGAGCTCAAGAGCTGCTCCGTCGTATGACTTTTGCAATTCTGGGAAGTCTTTGTGAAAGTTTTGCAGGACTGATTCAGTAGCTTCACTGAAGACCTGAGCTCGAGCCAAAATGCTGAGGGCTTTCTTGAAGGAGGAAACTCTACCTGGATGAAGGGCCATCTTGATATCCATCTTGATCAAGGCCTTAAAGGTTTCTCTGGCCTCAGCAATCTCTTCGGTGGTTGGGGGCACCTGGGTAGAACTTGACCCATCTCCAGAAATGCCTGAACGGCCTTTGCGGACAGTTCGAACAAGTCTCGAAATTCTGTACCATGATACTTCTTCTTGAACTCAAAGTCTAGGCCGTTCAGTGCTAAACGCACATATTCGGCCTCGGGCAAAGGAATCTTGCATTTGAAACGTGCTGTCTTGAATCGGGAGAGATAAGACTCCACGCCTTCCTTTGGGAGTTGACGGTAGCGAGACAAATCCGCCATCGTTATCTCTGGTTCCACCCTATAAAACTGCTGATGGAACATCTCTTCGAGCTGAGCCCAGGTCTGGACAGAGTTGGGTGGGAGATTGATATACCAAGTGAAGGCCGTTGCAGTCAAGGAATTTGGGAAGAGCCTTAACTTGAGCTTGTCATTCGTTCCAATTTCCCCACACTGCACCTGGAATCGGGCAACGTGTTCGACCGTGGACTGCATATTCTCCCCTGTGAAGGTCTGAAATTCAGGGACTCGGTATCCCTTGGGAAAGGCCTCATCATCAACCTCCACCGTGTGAGGCTTCCTGTACATGGGTCTGCCCATAGGCCTGAATCCAGGCCCTAACTGTTCTTGGAGCAAATCCAGGACCTGTTCCCTTCCGATCATATTTGGCACCGGAGGCGGCTGTGGATGCGCCTCTAGTGCCTGCAGATTCACGCCTGAGTTTGCCCCCCGAGTCTCTGGGGCTGAATGAGCGTGAGAAGCGTTCTTGTCCTTAACAGCACCTTGTCCTCCCTGAGGAGGCCTTTTGTCATTCTTTTCAGGCCTGTTTGGATTTTCCAGCAAAACGGCCCTTTGTTCCTTGTTCGTTGGATGCGTCGGTTCCTTCCCAATAACAACTCCTTTGCATCTCTCTCCTGCCGGTGCAGGGCTATTTGATGAAGAAGCTTGATAAAACACCTGCGGCGGTGGCGGGAATGAGTCCTTCAGACCTGTTTGTTCATGGCCGTTGCCATAAACTCCGAATTGCGGTAGAACTTGTTGCTAAGGAACAATTGGCATCCTTTCTGTCATCGAGGCAATCAAATTATTGATTGCTAGAGTCAAAGGCTCTACGGACTAAGACATTGTTTGTGACACGGTGCGTGAAATCTCCTGTCCTGCAAAAAACATATAATTCTTGACGCTATCCGTGGCGTCATTGAGATCTTGTGCACTGATTTGAGGAACGGTTTCCTCGAATAGCGGTACATCAACAGCAACTCCTTCAGGGCTGCCTGGAGGGTCCGGTTGTGGTGGATCCGCTTGGGGTGGTGGTGGTATTGTTGCCTTCTTTGCCGGAATGCTTGAAACCTTTCAACGACTAGGGTCCCACCGGGCGTGCCAATGAAAACTCGCGTTTTTGGCACACTGGGTGTGAATGCGTAGAGCGCGGGCGTGCCAAGACTTGTAGCGCCTAACTTGTTGTGAAGATTCCCGTGAATCTTGACTTCTATCGTAGAGCGATTGTGTACGACCCAAAGGTTAAAGATCGTAAGAAGGTTCGTGGTTTGCCACACGGTTGTGGACTTAATATTTCCTAGTCGTATAGGAAATGAGACGTGAAAACGTAAACTTTATTACACCGGGATAATAAAGTGGTACAAGAAAAGATAAAATTCAAACTACTTGAAAAAGTTAGTTCGAATGGGGGTGAATACTGGGTATTCGATAGGCTACTTTGCTGAAAGTAGGAAAGTGTTTGTAAGCGTTAGCTTTGATTGGTGTTGGACCCATTTTCTGTCTCTAATTCTGCTATTTATAAGCAAAACAGCAAGCTGATTCAGGCCTGAATCCGGTTTCTGCGTTGCACCACAAGCTGCCACATGTCCCATGTTCTCTCCACTTTTCATGCACACTTGATCATGGGCAGTTGCTCAAAAGTTGATGGCAGTTAAGTTCGATCATGGGGAATGGGCCTCTTGTATGTTGACACGTGTCCCATGCTTAGGTAGATATATCTCCCAACTTCCCCCCTTTTTTGTGCTATTCATGACACATGGCCAATTGACTTGGTCAATTGGCCTTTGAATTGGAAAAACTCAACTGCCAGAAACATAACCAATTCCTATAAAAGTGGACCTTGCTCCGCACCTTATTTCAGCACCTTCTTGTTAGCCTAAAACCGTGGGCCATCTTCATGGGTCAAATCGTGGGCTGCACCTTTAAGGAGTCTTGGGCCATAACTCTCGTGGGCTGCTCCTCTAAAAGATCTTGGGCCGCAATTCTTTACATGGGTTATGTGCTTCTTGGGCCCAAATGGGAAAATTCCCATGGCCCAATAATTAACCACCAGTCAAATACCCAATCTCGGCCCAAATTACTTAAAAGAATTTCGATCACGGCAAGCCCGATCCGTGGTGCCAAAAACGGGTATAAACAGAATCTTACAGACTTTTCCTTGGGCCCCTGGTCTCGGAGGGACCTCGCTCTCCATTGTGGGTGCATCGATTTCCCAAAGTTGAACCGCATACGAGGTCGGTGGTATTGTAGCAACGGCATGTTGCAGCTCTGACACCATTGCCCTTCTCAACTTCCTCGCACAAGTGCGTCAGATGACACAAATTATTATGAGTAGTAGGAGCGACCCTTTTATGGCTGCAAGTTGAAAAACAGTCATATAGGTAGATGTGTTCGACGTCAGACATTGTCATTAGTTATCTGCAAACTTGTTTTTAAGAATGAACTTACCACCAGCTATTGTGCCTCTCAGGGCCAGCTTCGGGGTAAGCCTTGCAAGCCTTTGATCTTAGGCAACCCTTGAGTTGGGACAACCAAAAGAAAAAATTAAGTTACATACAAGTACAAAAAAAAGTTTCCTATGTAAGCACACATCATTGCCTTGGTGATGTAGCAGATCGAGCAAGTTGTTTACGTCTCAAGATAGCCGAGTTTGATTCCCGAACTCCCCGTGTCTTGATTTTTTATTCTCCACTTTTGTTCTACTACCTCTTTTTGTGTTTGGAAAATTTTCAAAATAGCCCTTGAACTTGCCTCGAATTTTTGGAAAAACACATAGACTTTAACTAATGACAAAAATACACTTGAACTTGTTATGCCGTCGATAATTAGGCCCCTGTCGTCCCATTTCATCAATTTGTAACGGATTTAACTAACGAAAAGAACCTTCCTCTTTATGGAGTATTTTTTTTTTTTTTACTTTTTACTTCAAAAAAATTACTTTTAATTCTTTCTTTCTTTTAGTAGTAAATAAATATGCAATAAAGTTCTTTTTTTGAAATTTTTCCTTTTGTTTTCCTCCCAATGCACAATTTTACGAAAATCAAATTAGTTTATTAAAAAAACTTGATTTAACAAACAAGCAGTACCGGTATGCAGTTCGAAACCCAAAGGCGCGAACAATGCCCTTCAAACAAGAGCGGTTATGCCCATAGAACACTTTCAAGGAAGTTGAGATTTGGACACAAAACCACCCACTTCAGACACGATGCAATCAAGGGAAGTGGAGATGGTGGATTGAATGACCCATTATGGGACGGTTACAAGCAAAAGCTTTGGATCAGGGAAAGTTTGAACTCAAAGGTAGAACTGACTTCAAAGACAGCTGGGTGAGAGAATGGTTGAGAAGACTCAAGAGCTTGCTTAATTATAAATAGAAGAAACAAAAGAAGAAAAAACCCCAGGCAAATCATCAAACAAACAACTCTGCTATGCTTGGTTTGTCCTTTAGGCAGTAGATTAAGAACTTAGATTTAGTTCGAAGCAGTTAGTAGTAGTTCATAGTAGTAGTAATTACACTGTTTTATTAGTGTTATTTCGAAGTTGGAGAATTATTTAGAAAGCAAGTTGTTTTGAATTGATCAAGATATCTTGTTTCTCTTTTATTGTTGAATTTCTAGTGAATTGTTGTGCCGTTTCAATACTTCAGAGGAAAATTTCTATTCGTTGAGGTAATTGAACCAATAATACAATCGCCTGATTAGGTTTGGCTTTTTATAAGCTTAAATCTGAAAAGGATAATTACAAGCTTTTTCTGACACACTCGCACACAATCATAATTCTGAAGTAGCCAAAAATCCAAGGCAAACAGGATGCTCTTAATTTGCTAGAGAGTTCTTTTTTCTGTAATTTCAATTGTTAAGGCTATAAAAAGTTCAACGGTGCTACCCCACAGAGAATTCCACATAGATCGCACACAAATTGTTGTGTGGGATCCACTACGGCTCCCACACAAATGATTCAAGCTGTTCATTAAATGTAAAACATTTTTTCAAGGACCCCTGTGAAAATCAACTTAATTAGATACTTAAAAGTGCTCAATTAATCATCTAACTTTTCATTCAGTTTTTCAGATGATTGAATTGAGCACCTATACCTTGAAAAAATATTTTATATTTAATGAAACTCAGAGTGGGCCTCACACACGGATTTGTGCGCGATCTGTGTGTAAAAGGTCTATGTAAACAGACTTACGATAAAGTTTACATGAAAATTGAGTATGGTCAAAATTGTTAGGGCCATAACGATTCTTATTTCTCCTGGGCGATTAGAATCAAAACCTTTCCATTAATTAACTGCATGATAATAGGATTGGAACCATTAGTCACCCTAGTTTGAGAATTCTATGAAGTGTTACATTATACATCTCAAAAAATCGAAGTGGTCCGTATTTACATAATAAAGACCCTTTACAAAATATACCTAACCCAAGTATAACAAAGGAAACTAACTGGAGCTAGCTCAGTTAGCCAAGACTTGCATTTCATTTGGAGATCAGGAATTCAAGTCTTCCTATCTGTGTTTGGGTGTTCTTTTCTTTGTATTTGTTCGGATTATTTCTCCCCTTAATGGGGTTTGTAGTTGAGTTCGATTTATAGTGATTGTAGACCTTTTGATGGGCTTATTTATGCTATTGGTTCAGTTATTAGGCTTGGTTATCTTGTGGACTCTCACACAATAAATATAATGTCCCATGATTTGTACTCCATACATAATGTAATGATATCTTAAACCGATTTGCAAAAAAAAACTATAACAGAGGAGGAAAACCAAAAATTAAATGGACTAAACTATACTTCAAACATCATACAAGAAAATTGGGTCACCGGTATATTAAATTAAAAAATACAAAATAGTAAACAAGAGCTATACATGAAGGGATGGCTCCGGTAAGTTTGGGGTCCGATCTGGCATAAATATGGAGAAGGGATGGCTTGATTTCGCTCTTCAAGTAAATAAAGTTGTCAGATCCGGCGGCACGGCTCCTGCGACATCATTTCCTGCTGGGGTTTTTTCTCCTTTCTTCGTTCTCTTTTATTTGTTTTCAGCTGTGATACCCCTTATATGGGTCTTCCTCCATTTCGGTGGGGCTTTCTCACCCATTGTGGATGTCATTTATTTTCACTATTTGATGTGCTCATTGTATAGCCAAGAGTTCTGCGAGGAGTGGAATTTGCAAGTGAGAATTCTCTCCCCCTAGCTGCGAGGATTGTGACCTTCCCTGATGTACTGATTTTTCTGACAATGGAAACCAAACAATTGTCCACACAAAAAAAAAAAACTTTTAAACAAGTATTTAGGAAAATATTCAAGAAAAGGTCTAAAAACTGATTTTTTGAAATTTTCTCAAAATATTTGTGTAAAATTATTTTTTATTTTTTCGATTTCTCTCTTCCTTGCTCACCCATATCACATACTCCCTCCGTCCCTTTTTAAGTGTCCTACTTCGTAATTCCAACTTATTAAAAAGACATCATCATTATACCTTTCACATCAACTTTTTCCTTCACTTTCCCTACTTACTCATCATCATTACACTTTTACTCACTAACTTTTCAAAATGGAATCTACTTTTAGGGACAAAATAGACAATACACCAATTTTTACCCACTAACTTTATAAAATGGGCACTTATTAAGGGACAACCCAAAATGAAATACCGGACTATAAAAAAGGGACGGAGGGAGTAAAAGGTTAGCGTAAAACTATTAAAAAAAAATTGAACAAAGACAAAACCAAAACATTGTGGTGTATAAGCTAATCACTAGCGTAAATGGAGCCGACCCTCACCGCAACGTTCAATTTCACCGTTTATCTCAGCAATTGATGGTTCGGTTTTTTAAAAAACTCTTACGGGAAGAGTTCTTCTAAAATTTTAAAGCGTCCAAAACACTTTTAAACAGTAAAATTGAAAGCAATGGAAGAAGCGGTGAAGCTAAGCGATGGGTAGACTTTCTCGAAACTGACCCGTGATCTGGTGTTTTGGGAAAAATTTTCAGTGCGGGTACCACGTGGTGCCCGCTCGAGCATTCGAGCTGTCCATTACGTGTTTGAACGATTCAAATTTGGAGAGAGAAAAGGAGAGGAAGTGTAGGGGTAAGAGGAGAGAGAAAGTTTTAATTCGAGCCGTCCAAATATATATCGAATGGGTCAGATGCGCCGCTGTTTGGGCTGAACTAGTTCAATCAAATGGCAAATGATTGTGTGCGGGCGTGCCAGAAAAGAAATAACTTCAGAAAAGAAATTACTCTTTTCAAATTGATTTGAAACAACTAATTTGCAATCAGGCAACTGTGTTATCCGTTCGATTACCTCAACTAAGAGGATTTTTCCTTAAGGTATCAACCAAATAAAAGATTGACGCGCTTCGAATCAGAAAAGATAATTGAACACATACAAACCTGAATTTAATCAAAGGTACGTTTGTATACAAACACTCTTAAGATTGTATCAAGAATAATGCAGAAATATGAGCACACTGAATTTAATCAAAAGTGGACTCACAAACGACTATTCTTTGGTAAGAAAAAACTTAAAGGAAAATAAGAGAACTTGAAGTTAATCGAAAGTAATCTTACATGCAAATAAGCCTTCAACTTACAAAAAGATCCTATTCTAAACTAATCTAAACTCTAATCTACGATAAATCTCTGAGCAATCATGTTGTATGAATTGTCAGATGATATGAATTTTGTGTGGGCTTCTTTCTTCACGTGCTTCTTCTATTTATAGACGATGGACCTGCCTTCGATCTCCACTTCCCACGTTAATCTCCACGTCCTGCTCGAACTGCCCATTTCTCCCTCAAAACGGTTAAAGGGGCCTTCGAACGGTCACTTCGATACTGGTGTTTGTGGTCTCTCTTTCTTCATGCTTGAAAATGGGGTTCGTGGCCTCTTCATGGATCGTGGTTCTCCTATCTTCATGCAACGTGAATTAGTGTCACACGATTGTCCCAAATGATTCCCTGCAATCACGTCTAACTTTCGTTATAAATCAAAGTAGCAGTGGCACCGTTCGATGATTCCAAGTTTTAATCAACGGTTAAATTCTATCATGCTTTAAGATCATCTGTGTTTGATAACAAAACGTCGTCGGTTCCAATCAAAACGATACCGTTTAGTACTAAAATAATGTCATCATTAAACCCCGTAATCCTTTGCATCCCGGGTCCAATTAAGACATGTTCTGATTGGCCACCACGTTTTCCGATGACACGTGTATTTTTCTCATTGGGTGGTATATTTTAGGATGTAAACACACCCCCCGCATTAACATTTCATTTAAGCTAAATGAATGTTAATGGCACACGTACTCTGCCCATGTCCCCTCAAATTCGGATGCATGGGGTATGAGAGAGATTTGCTTCATGCACGACTATTGAGCTTCCCAAAGATAGCTGCAATCATTTCCCTATAAATAGCAATCAGTGTTAGGGTTTTTAATGAATCATATTACTTCCCAAAACCCCTTCGAATTTAAGCTTTCCCTACTAAATAATCCTTTGATTACGGATTCTCTCCCAGAAATCAATTTAGTTCTAGAGAACCTTGATCATCAATCCCACTCACCTCAAACTTCTCCCCCAAATTCCCCTCAAATGTTGACAGGAAAAATTCTTTCCGACCGAATATACTCCACTCCTAACTCGTTGCCCACGGGTTGGGACTCTTCTCTGACCCATTCGAATTCATTCGATGGGTCCAATTGGGGTACCTGGGAGGAAAACCTTGTTAATACCAATGCTGGTACCATCCTGGTCAAGTTCGATCAGCCTGACCCTACACCCAATAAATTCCACCACTTTCGAACTCTGTTTTGCGAGTCAATTTCTGCCCCTGAATGGTAATGACACCGTTCATATGGGCATGCTTGAGTCAATTTACTCTTCTCTCAAATTTTCTCCTTTCTTAAAACAAGAAGAGAACTATCTTGGGCCTGCCCCTTATTGCGACTTCAAACGCATGGCCCAATCCCAAAGGTTTCTCTGGCTCACAGAGGTGAAAACCCCACACTATCCAGCTGACTTGGAAGAGACCAATAAGCTGGCTCCTCTCCCTGAAGAGCCGGATTGGTTTGGCGAGGTGAACAAACTTGTTGTCAACACCCCTCACTTCCAATGGCAATACGGTTACTCCATCTTCCCTTCTGATAAGAGCAAAGCCTTGCAACTCCTTGCGGCCTTCTCCTTCCTGGATATTTCCATCGTGGAAGACCAAGTCGCATTAACCAACTTTAAATGGGCTTGTGAGACACTTGTACTATGCACTATTCCCTCCACGGTCTCTTATCAAATCCATTGCTTCCTGGATTTTCTTCCAGTGATTAAGTCATGGCTCGAAGCCAATGCTGCAGCATATTGCTTCAATCGAAACCTCCAGGACTATGCTCTGATTAAGGAAAGGATCGAGAAACTACATGACCAGATCCAAACCTTCAATGCTGAGTCCTTCGAAGTAGTGCCCGGTCATGCTGATAAGAAGCTTCGAAGGCGCTTCAAAAGGCAACAAATGAAGCGTCCAACAAAGGAGGCCCAACTTCAAAAGAAGGCCAAAGCTTTGGTGCTTCGCTTTAGGCCTCTTCTGGAGAAAAAGCTGGAGTCGGATGCTAAAGAAGACATGAGGAAAATGGAGCTGAAATTCCTCCAATTTGCCTGGAACAAGTTTCACAGCCTTGTTACTTGGTCCTTTCCTCATTACTTTGAAAACAAGAAGGCAACTTCCCAGCATCCAGGCCCTTCGAAGGCCTAATTTATCCTTGTTTTTCCCTGTCAGTAGGAATTAGCATTTCCCTTTTGATTTTCTCTTTTGTACATATGCAAATTTCATTTCCGTAACCTAGTAGTTGGTTCAATGAAATTTCCTTTTGCAACAATGTATACTTGTCTTGGAGTTATTTTAATTTATGTGTTAAAAGCAATAACAACTTTAATAACACAATCCCCCCTAGAGTAACGAAAACACTCCAGTGGACTCCCAAATGTGGGCTCACTAAAGGCCTGGCCCACCTATGGAAGTATAAAAACAGAAACGATTCAAAATCACCCCTTACGTTCTATGCATTCAAATCCTCTCGAGTACTGAACCCTCTCTTCTCTCCTTCTGAAAACGTTGAACTCGACCTTCAAATCGATGGCTTCCTCCAGTCAACCAATTGTGGAGCACCCTACTCCTTCTCAAGCATTAAGGCGGTTCGTGTCAGGAAAAACCCAGGGATCAAGTGGAGATTCCTGTCTCAACACCAGAGTTTTCATCCCAAACCCTAAAGAAAGAGGTACTTTCATTCTGGGCCCCCAATTGGTAGGAGAAATTCCTGCTTCCCTCTCTCTCTACTACCCTCGACTAGGAGATGCTGATATTCGAGCCTGTTCAGCCCTCGACTGGCAAAATTTCCCAAGGAAATCCTTCCCCTATTGGCCTACCTTAGATAGGGATTGGAAAATTTGGACTACTCGCATGTTGGCTGAGAAATCAGATGACCTTGAAAAGGTGGGGTTAAAAAACATCATCACCCTCCTTCGAAGGGGGATTCCCCAGAATCCACCTCTAATCCAGGCTGCCCTAGCCTTTTGGGACTCATCTTTCAATTTCTTTAGGTTTAACTGTGGCATGATGGCGCCCACAGTTTTAGACGTTACCCAGATGCTGGGACTCATCCCGTTGTGGGCAATGCGAATTGCCCCGACTCTTTCTCTCCTCCGAGGGAAGGGATTCCGTTCCCCACCCTTTTTGAGAAAGGAGAGATGCTGCCGGTTCGCGGGAGCGCTTTTAAGCTGGACGTCAAGCGCTCACGAAAATACAGAGTCGCCACTTGGGTTTGAAGGTCCGACACCCAAGGAACCGTATTTCGAAGCACTTGCCGCGCTATTTGATTTGAAAAAGGTAAGGAACCAGTCCGTCATAACCATATCTGGGTTCGGGAGCCAGGTTACGAGAGGGGAAGGGTTTTATGGCACCCCTCTCGCCCAATCCAGAGATCGGTCTCTACTTAGGCATTTGCGAAAATGTTGTTTTGTTTGCGATTCTGTTTGATTAATCAATTTTTAGCCAATTAGGGCGGGGGAATAGTTTAATGGGGATTAAAGCTGTAACACGTTTGCAGGATGTGATAGATAGCATGGATGAGCAGTTAGTATAGGATGAGAACAGACTGCTGTGAGAGTTTAAACAAACTAGGATGCCCCTGTTTTGGAGTGACGTGCGCAGGAAGAAACCAGCATGCACTGAACAAGTCACTGCATGCTGTTCACTCTTGCGCGCATAATTCCAAGACAAGCGCGCGCTGGTGAGCTTAAAACCCACAGCTCTTATTCTCAAACCTTCTGGGCTCTGGAAGGACCAGTGCACACCCAGGACAAACCACGCAGTTTATAGGCAGTATAATATACAGTTTAAAGACTGAAAAGCCCTACAAATTAATAAAACACCCCATAAACAGTGTGGGGACAGAATAATGGCTTAAGGCCAAGCTACCCGTGCAAGGCCACTCACTGGTCAGAGGCAAACTGTCGCGCGATGGAATCACTCTGGCGCGCGATGGTGCGCCCTGGCGCACTGTCGCGCGATAGAGTGAGTCTGGCGCGCGATGGTGCGCCCTGGCGAACTGTCGCGCGATGGAGTGAGTCTGGCGCGCGATGGTGCGCCCTGGCGCGGGACGATTGCGCCCTGGCGCGGACAGACCAGTGCTTGGTTTACACATTTCTGGGTTACTGGGACAGATCCAGAATGTTCCCAGAGGGACTCTAAAATAGCAGAAACTCATATTGAACTAAGACTAGCAGTTTATACAAAAGAAAGCAGTAAACTGATTATTATCATGCTTGCAGAGTGATTTATATACACATGAATGCAAAACAGTAGGACACCAATCCCCACGCGGTCCATCTCACGCAGCACCGGAGTGTCGCGCGAGAGAGTGGGACCATCGCGCGTTGGTTCCTACCATGACGGTTTTTGAAACCTTGCCAGCTTTAGGACCAGGACTGGTATTGATTACCAGCCTTGGCCCTGCCAGCCCCCCTCAGGGATCAGAACAGAAAGACAGTAGGTATGCTATACCTTTGGTTGAGTTTGAAACGAATTCGAGCTTTGAGGTTGAGGTTGTTTGAGGTGTTTGAATTATGGAGTGAAAATGGGAGAGAAAGAACAAGCTATGTTCTTTGATGCATGGAGTGTAATCTTTTACCAAAGCTTGACTTGGAAAATGCTAACCCTTTGAAAGAGAAACAAATGGGGGTATATATAGGGAAAAGGGGTGAATCTGGTTGGAAACAGAGGAGTTCAGGCAGTCCACGAGGCCTAGCTGAGGCTGCATTGGTGGCCAACTGTCCTCCTTCAGAAAGGTCGGTGGTAGGTTGGACCCTCGCGCGACGGAGTGAGACTGTCGCGCGATGGTGCGCCCTGGCGCACTGTCGCGCGATGGAGTGACTCTGTCGCGCGATGGTGGGCCCGGGCGCGGGATGGATGCGCCCTGGCGCGGACCAGCAAGGTTTTTGGTTTTTGAAGTGGCTTAGGCTAGGTTAGGTTCAAGGGTTTTGCAAACACTCAAAGCTCAAACACGCTATCATTCCCAGGGTGTTCTTGATCCATTTCATCATCGGGGAATCAAAAACCGTAAGTAAACTAATCTGGAAGCCCAGATTGGGGTGTCTACAGTAGCCCCTCTTTGACGGCACTTGAAGCACCATCGACTTGGTACAAGTAACGTCAAAGAATTCTAGACACCCCTCAAGGCAATCCAGAGCAAAGCATACTAGCAAAGTAGACAAGTAAACTTAAGGAACCTGATTGGTGGAATGGACAGGCAGGTCCATTGCCGGGGATGGAGGTAGGAGTGGACGAGTGAATCGCCGCTTGTTGATCGAATTGGACGGGACAGGCTGTCGCTGCAAATGTGGACGGGACAGGCCGTCGTTGCTGGGGATCAAGCTATCCTCGGCACGAAGTATTCCAACAAACACAGGTAGGTCGTGTCAGGCAGGTTGAATTCCATCTGTTGGGAATCAGAGCCAATCTCCTTATCAAAGATCATCCAAGACAGAGCAATAAGGCTGCTGGAAGATGTGCTTGAAGCTAGACTGATGAAGCGGTAGTCGTTTAGGGCAGGCCGAGGCGGACTCTCCTGGGGAATAACTAGTTGCAGATGGTGGACCATTGAACAAACCGTTGGACGATAATCTGATCGTCGTTGTGGATTGTATGGATGATATGGCTAGATACCGTTGATGGATTTGACAGGACCGGCTGTCGTGGGTGCGGACGGAGAGATCAATGAGCTGAGTGATCAAACCGCTGAGGAATTTGACAGGATGGGAGGATCATCAGTATAAATGATCGAGTCGTTGAAGTCTGGATGGGAGGATCATCAGTATAAATGACCAAGCCGTTGCAGACAGGATGGGACAATCATCAGTATAAATGATCGAACCGTTGAAGTCTGGAGGGGAAGATCATCAGTATAAATGACCGAACCGTTGAAGACAGATGGGACAATCATCAGTATAAATGATCGAGCCGTTGAAGTCTGGAGGGGAGGATCATCAGTATAAATGACCGAACCGTTGCAGACAGGATGGGCCAATCATCAGTATAAATGATCGAGCCGTTGAGAAATGGACAGGACCGGTTGTCGTTGATTTGAGACGGGCAGATCAGTGTGCAGAATGATCGAGCCGTTGAGTTTTGGACAGGACCGGCTGTCGTTGATTGGAGACGGGCAGATCAGTGTGCAGAATGATCGAGCCGTTGAGTTTTGGACAGAACCGGCTGTCGTTGATTGGAGACGGGTAGATCAGTGTGCAGAATGATCGAGCCGTTGAGTTTTGGACAGGACCGGCTGTCGTTGATCTGAGACGGGCGGATCAGTGTGCAGAATGATCGAGCCATTGAGAAATGGACAGGACCGGCTGTCGTTGATCTGAGATGGGCAGATCAGTGTGCAGAATGATCGAGCCGTTGAGTTTGGACAGGACCGGCTGTCGTTGATTTGAAAGGGCGGATCACTATACAAAATGATCGAGCCGTTGAAGATTGGACAGGACTGGCTGTCGTTGAATCGGTTCCGCAGAAGATTTTATCGCATCCTGCCATTTGAACAACGCCGCAAGAGATTTTCGATCGCATCCGTTGGCGAACAAATCGTGGACTCAGGGAGATTTCTTCGCATCCGCTGACCAACAATAACAAAACCGCAGGAGATTGCATCGCATCCTTTGGGAAACAAAGTCTTGATGGCGACCATTCTGGCCACCTTCCTGTTTTCAACAGTTGATATATACAATATGCAAAGATGTATACTAACAAAATGCACAAATTGAAAAAGCAGATGCAAGCTAAGGGCGGCTCCTAGGAGGACAACAATGCCTAAGGACTACCACTGAGCCCTAGTACTTTACTGTCTTTTGCTTCTGAGATGTGCATCCAGATAGAGAGACGCTTGAGATGGCCGGCGTGCCCAGTTGACATTTAGGAGCGGTGTGGCATTGGGCCTGCATGCCCCTTCTTCGATGCTTGGGTGGATAAGCCCCAGAGAGATGCTTTGCTTGGCCTTGGGCGGACGTGCCCTTGCTGATGATGGGACTCTACTGCTTGTAGATCATAGAAGCTAGGGTAGCAATGTAAAAATTACATTTCCGCAGTTTATGGACAAAAACTGACCGCTAATATCTAATTTGCATTGATAAATGAATTGAGTCGACACAGGGATATGCACACATGCACGAACTCGCCCAGCTCGAACGAAAAGGGGGGAAAGAGCCCTAGGGAACAATGCGAACCCTTAGACACATGGAATATAATGAAATTTTGGGCATTAACGTGCCAAAACTCACAACATTCCTAAACAGGTGAAACTGACACTTGCGAGGTCAAAATAGCTGTACAATGACCTGCACGAACAAATTGAACCGAGAATAGCATCTCGACATGACAAAGGATTGAAATCTAGAAAAATGCCACAAAGACGGACATAAGACGTAAATGAAGACACATATAGGCCCGGACTGAAACCGACACCCCCGTGCAGTCACATTAAGTCTACACGGTATGACCAAACTTGGCAAAAGCCCCTTGAACAGGACTCGAAGGCAGTAGCTGACTGCTATCGATTGCTGTACGAATTGAAAAAGTGCGCGCAGGGTTGAGACCAACGCACATAACTATGAACAAGTGCTCGTGAACCTCAAACTAGCGCACATGACTGCAAAGCTACTGCAACTGCTCACACCAGACTTCGCTGAATTTAGAATAAACTGTGAGTCATTAGGCCTCGCCAGCATTTCGTTCTGTTTTTGATGCTTAAAATCTTTTAAGGCTTTATGCTCAGCTTTGAAATTGAAGTAGTAGTTTGTAATAAAACTGAAAGACAAAAGGTTTTCCCCCTTTCAGACGCCTCCCATGCAGCTTGATCTTCGATCCTCTTCGACCTTTGATGTGTACCAAACGTCAACCATGGATCCAATTGATAGATTGCGACCGAGTCTCAAGGAGAGACTGCCTACGTATCCCAAGCTAGGGAATCAGGTCAAAACGTAGTTTAGGCTAAGGTTCACTCGAGTATTTACCTCACCTTTTACGCTCTAACTTTTGCCTAGAACTGCCCATTCGGGTTTTCGGTCTAGCGAGCTTTCAAATATTGCCTTTACTTTTGCCTAGACCTCCTTCATAGGTTCTTGGTCTAGCAGGCTGCTCTAACTTTTGCTTGGAACTGCCCACCCTTGGGGTTTTCAGCCCAACGAGCTTCTCTCAGGGAAAAGGCTTGTGAATTGATCCATGCTGACCAAGGTATTTGAATTTATGGCCATCGAGATCGATGATCTTTGGTTGCAGCCCCAGATAAAATGTCTTTGATGGCACAGGGTCCAGAGTGCTTTAGCTGAAAACTCCTTGCTCCGGGCCAATTTTGAACTTTCTAACTTGTGCTTGGCGGAACGCTGTTCCTGCAAACTTGAACATGGTATGAGGCGCTGGACCTTTTAAGATTTGCTTTACATGGCTTGGCATCCGGTAGCAAAGGGATTTGATGTTTCTTTATCTCAGGATCAAGACCAGGCGTGTCTTTTGAGAGACCATGCCAAGATGTCGATGAACTCTTCGAGCCTGTCTGACTAAGCACAATGCTCCTCTGCGGACAGTGTTGAACCAATTTGAACCATTCGGAGGCCTACCTCATCTTTCAAGTTTATTTGAAACTACTATTTCATTTAATAGGCTGAGCATGCCTTTCGTCTTCCCTTTCGGCGAGGGAACGCATTTCCTTGGGGATGATCCCATCGAAATCCATCCCTTCGTCGTCAGGGTTGACACAATTTATTCAAAAGCCAGCGAAGTACTTAGAAGCAAGATAATGCATATCAAAAGAAAGCCCCCTCGGGGTTGCCAAGTACAGCAGACTCAAAATTTGAAACAAAAAGCTACGACGTGGAGGGCCAAGAGGCACAACCTCCGACTCAGAGCTAGACGTAGACAAATGCAAATGACTTCAGGTCAGACTCAGACAAAACGCCAATGCAAACTAGACGCGGTTTGAAAATGCAATATTTAAAAAGCTATCCATAGCTTCCACAAAAAGAGGTAAGATCCAGCGGGTGTCAGGCCCAAGCAACAGCACTTCGACTTCCTCGGCTTCTTTGACCAAACCTACTCAGTGCTCCCATGAACAATGGACCTCGGCCGGTCAGTCTTCCCTTTTGCAAGCCCCTCATTACTGTCAAACCAGGTGTTGGCAGAGAAAGTCTCAATTGCACAAACAGCGGCCAGCAGGCTGTCCTCAGGCTCAGATAGGATGGGTACAGTTGGCTTAAAGCTCGGATCGATCTAAGTAGAGGTGGGGTTGATTTGAGTGGAGATAGTAGATGTCTGACCAAGTTGTGAGCCAGAGTTGGGTTGAGGTAAGGTTTTGGAGATAGTATCGGCTTTTGATGGAGACGGGGTTGGGATGATGCCACAATCGATAAGATCTTGAATGGCATGTCGAAGCCGGAAGCAGGCATTGGTTGAATGGCCAGGCATTTGATGGTAGGTGCAAAAGAGGTTATATTTGAAGTTGGCGGAGGGATTCTTAGGCAATGAAGTTGGATTGAGGGGCTTGATGGAACCAGCATCGAGGAGTCTCTCATAGACCGAGGCCAAAGGTGCATCAAAATATGAGAAAACCCTCGGTGGGTTCCGGCGAGTGAATTGAGTGTTCAAAGTAGGACCCTTGTTTGCTCTGTAGTTGCAACACATTGTCTCCTTAACATGATGCATTCTTCTGTGCTCGGGGCTGAATTCATCACTAAGCATGTCCTCCCTTTTGGCAATGGCTTCGACAAAGGAATCAATATCCTTCTTCGAGTGAGTCTTAGCCTCGTGGAACTCAACCAGGTCGTTGAACATGTCTCCTGAGCATAGTTTGATTCCAACCGTTGGAGAGTGGTAGGCTTGAGGAGGTTCTTTGACTAGCCCCATATCCGGCTGCGAGGCTGTAGTGGTAACAAGGCCAACAAGTCCCTGGACCATGATCATCTGCTTGTCCATCTTGTGACCCAATTCCTCTATAGCTTTCCTGAGCTCAGTCAGCTCCATTTGTATTGCCATTTCTGAATTGATGAACGAGGCAGGCGATATAACCTTGGAAACGAAGGTGTAACAGCCCCGGCAGACTAACCCAAGTAGGTTTGGCTCTTCCCTTCAGTGAGATGGCCTTTAGCTTCGGACAGCAAAGTAAACGAGAACTCAGTGAGGTTCCTGTAGCAATTAGAATGCAATGCATATGTTGCCATCGTCGATGTCCTTCTAGACTCTACAACTACAAATGAGTCTGTCTCATGATGTTCGAACGCTGCCAAAATCCTCAGATTTCTTTTCGAGGGTGTATCCTTTGAATAGATCAACTAACACTAAGAGATGTCAAAACAGTCTAAGCCTTTGACTATTTCGTTCTCAAAGTTTCAACTTTAGACTTGGAACAACTCGGTATAGATGACATGGCACCTTAACTTTGAACACGGCGGTGTATAGTGACTTCGCACTTCAACCTGGGTAGTGCCAGTGTCATGGCATCTATACTTTATGGTTCCTTATTTTCGGTTGAAATTTCAATCAGGCATGAGCCAAAGACTTAAAAAGGTTTGATTTCCCAAAGTTTTGTTGATCTAAGGACTTTGAAAATTGATAACATGCAACATCAAGATGCATGACTCTTCATCGGGCCTAGCAGCGTCTTAATAGGCATGAGACAGACTCAAAAGAGAGACAACCTAGAACCCGCCCTAAACATGTATGTACCAAAACGGAGATGAGTTTGCCTCACGAATTTCAGACGTTGCCAGAATCCTCAGAATTCTTTTCGGCCATGTGTCCTTGAGTAGATCGTCAGATCCTAAAAGATGTCAAAATAGACTAAATCTTCGACTATTCCCATTTGAAGGTTCAACTTTGAATTTGGAACAACTTGGTGGTGATGACATGGCACCTTAACCTTGAACACGGCGGTGTATAGTGACTTCGCACTTCAACCTGGGTGGCACCAGTAACACGGCATCACTACTTTTGTTGTTCCATATTTTCGGTTGAATTCTTAACCGGGCATGAGCCAAAGATGTAGTAAATTTTGATTTCTCAAAGTCTCATTGAACTAAGGACTTTGCGATTGATAACGAACATTCGACAGAATGAACGACTCCTCATCGGGTCCAACAACGTCTTAGACTGCGCAAGACAAACTCGAAAGAAAGAACCACTTTAAGCATGCTCCTATGCAAAGGAATGTATGTACAGTACATGTGACAGGGAAAGCAGTAACACGTAGACAGTATATGGGGGTTAGATGCAAGTAATCTTACCCTGTAGGTACCTGTCCTAGTTTGGAGAGTTCTAGTGCTTTGTATATGCAAAGGCTGGTTTTGGCTTGTAACAGGTTCCTCGGACTAGAGCCAAGATATACCTCCCGCTGCCCGCGTAACCGCAGAGCAACAGTCGAACGGTAGAATGACTCATCATCGTCGAAGGTTGTTAGTCATTCGGGGTCCCCGGGCTCCGGTAAACCGTGCCGGATTGCCAAAACGATCCAACGAGGCTTTTCTCCCACATCGATGCAAATGAAGAATGCTAAAAAGTTGATTAATGAAACAGAATCGCAAATTCGCAAATGCCTTTTCAAATTTGGCTCTCTTTATTGATCAATACTTAGAAGAAACTACGCGAGAGAACAATCAGAAAAGCCCCAGATTGGATGGCCGGACACGAGGTCCTGTTAAATCACCAATCCTTTCTTTAGCAGCGCGAAGCTCACTATTTTGACAGGCTTTTGTGGGATTGTTCTCAAGCGTATTAAAATCTAAGTATAGACCAATATTGATTCGATCCCCAGCAGAGTCGCCACTGTGGGCAATGCGAATTGCCCCGACTCTTTCTCTCCTCCGAGGGAAGGGATTCCGTTCCCCACCCTTTTTGAGAAAGGAGAGATGCTGCCGGTTCGCGGGAGCGCTTTTAAGCTGGACGTCAAGCGCTCACGAAAATACAGAGTCGCCACTTGGGTTTGAAGGTCCGACACCCAAGGAACCGTATTTCGAAGCACTTGCCGCGCTATTTGATTTGAAAAAGGTAAGGAACCAGTCCGTCATAACCATATCTGGGTTCGGGAGCCAGGTTACGAGAGGGGAAGGGTTTTATGGCACCCCTCTCGCCCAATCCGGAGATCGGTCTCTACTTAGGCATTTGCGAAAATGTTGTTTTGTTTGCGATTCTGTTTGATTAATCAATTTTTAGCCAATTAGGGCGGGGGAATAGTTTAATGGGGATTAAAGCTGTAACACGTTTGCAGGATGTGATAGATAGCATGGATGAGCAGTTAGTATAGGATGAGAACAGACTGCTGTGAGAGTTTAAACAAACTAGGATGCCCCTGTTTTGGAGTGACGTGCGCAGGAAGAAACCAGCATGCACTGAACAAGTCACTGCATGCTGTTCACTCTTGCGCGCATAATTCCAAGACAAGCGCGCGCTGATGAGCTTAAAACCCACAGCTCTTATTCTCAAACCTTCTGGGCTCTGGAAGGACCAGTGCACACCCAGGACAAACCACGCAGTTTATAGGCAGTATAATATACAGTTTAAAGACTGAAAAGCCCTACAAATTAATAAAACACCCCATAAACAGTGTGGGGACAGAATAATGGCTTAAGGCCAAGCTACCCGTGCAAGGCCACTCACTGGTCAGAGGCAAACTGTCGCGCGATGGAATCACTCTGGCGCGCGATGGTGCGCCCTGGCGCACTGTCGCGCGATAGAGTGAGTCTGGCGCGCGATGGTGCGCCCTGGCGAACTGTCGCGCGATGGAGTGAGTCTGGCGCGCGATGGTGCGCCCTGGCGCGGGACGATTGCGCCCTGGCGCGGACAGACCAGTGCTTGGTTTACACATTTCTGGGTTACTGGGACAGATCCAGAATGTTCCCAGAGGGACTCTAAAATAGCAGAAACTCATATTGAACTAAGACTAGCAGTTTATACAAAAGAAAGCAGTAAACTGATTATTATCATGCTTGCAGAGTGATTTATATACACATGAATGCAAAACAGTAGGACACCAATCCCCACGCGGTCCATCTCACACAGCACCGGAGTGTCGCGCGAGAGAGTGGGACCATCGCGCGTTGGTTCCTACCATGACGGTTTTTGAAACCTTGCCAGCTTTAGGACCAGGACTGGTATTGATTACCAGCCTTGGCCCTGCCAGCCCCCCTCAGGGATCAGAACAGAAAGACAGTAGGTATGCTATACCTTTGGTTGAGTTTGAAACGAATTCGAGCTTTGAGGTTGAGGTTGTTTGAGGTGTTTGAATTATGGAGTGAAAATGGGAGAGAAAGAACAAGCTATGTTCTTTGATGCATGGAGTGTAATCTTTTACCAAAGCTTGACTTGGAAAATGCTAACCCTTTGAAAGAGAAACAAATGGGGGTATATATAGGGAAAAGGGGTGAATCTGGTTGGAAACAGAGGAGTTCAGGCAGTCCACGAGGCCTAGCTGAGGCTGCATTGGTGGCCAACTGTCCTCCTTCAGAAAGGTCGGTGGTAGGTTGGACCCTCGCGCGACGGAGTGAGACTGTCGCGCGATGGTGCGCCCTGGCGCACTGTCGCGCGATGGAGAGACTCTGTCGCGCGATGGTGGGCCCGGGCGCGGGATGGATGCGCCCTGGCGCGGACCAGCAAGGTTTTTGGTTTTTGAAGTGGCTTAGGCTAGGTTAGGTTCAAGGGTTTTGCAAACACTCAAAGCTCAAACACGCTATCATTCCCAGGGTGTTCTTGATCCATTTCATCATCGGGGAATCAAAAACCGTAAGTAAACTAATCTGGAAGCCCAGATTGGGGTGTCTACACCCGTATGGTCCTCAATTCGACCCCACCAAGGAATACATTCCTCCTGAGGGCTTCACACGCTTGACTACTACAAACGGCGCTTTCTCTCATTTTTACACCAAAGAAAGGAAATTATCTGGGGAAATGTCTGATACAGAATTTTTTGCGTACATTCTCTATACCCTTTGCAAGCATATCCTTTGCCACTCTGGGAAAAGGGTGATGAGTGAGTTCATTCCGCTGGCGATGGCACTATCTAGAGGTGAAGAGTTCGATTTCGCATCTTACTTCCTTGGACACGTATATAAAGTCGGCTCTGACTTCTACCAGAAGGGCTTGAACTACTCTCAGGGAGGACCCCAATGGTTCGTTCAACTCTAGCTCCATGCGTATTTCCCTGAGCTAGGCCCCTTCAAGGCACCCATGTCACCTACTGACACCATCGAAAAACCAAATGTCCATGATGACAACTACATTCAGCCAGTGGATAGTGCAACTCCTACCTTGGTGTATTATTTGTGCTTCTTCTCTGGCCATGCTTCAGATAGAGAATGGCCCAATCCATTCCCGACTCCCATTGGACCATCATGGCTCTTCGACATCCTTACAGACAGACAAGGAAAATCCTCTCGAGCCCTCCAAGCATGGGGTAATATTCTTACGAGCAAAGAGGTTTTCATATCCTCGTCGAATCCATCAAAATCCTTAGCACATGCAGAGGTATATTGCCCTGCTCAATTTGCTAGACAACTCGACCTCGTTCAAGGCATACCTATTCCATTCTGTGGCTCTGCCAATATCTCCATGTCTGAACGTTCATGCATTACACTCGAGCACTTTCAAACTGGGTTTGCCCAATCCAGGCATGCATTGAGGAAAACTGTTGTTCAAGAGTTCAAGGAACCGGAAGTACGTACTACTCCTGCATTTGACAATTGGTGGCACACCAATTGCTCCTTCCTTCTCGGACGCACTCCCTTTAAAAAGTTCCTTGAACACATTGGTTTCGAGCAATCTGAGTTTGGGCATAGGAGGCAGAACAACTCGTCCTCATTCTTTTCAGATAATGAGTTTGGAATAGTTGGAGGGATTGAAGATATCCCTGAAGGTGAAGTTGACCAGAAAATGGTCCCCATAGAAGCTTCTCCTCTCTCAATGATCATTCCTCCCTCCCTTCCAAGAAGACAATTTTTGAGGGTTACACAAAAAAGAGGTACTTGTTTCTGAACATTACTTTTCCTTTTGAAACCCAATCTAATCGCACACAACTCTGCAGGTGCTATTTCCCTCTCAGAAAGTGCTTCGAAGAGGAGCAAAACTGTTCCTCAACCCAAAGAAGTGATTCCAACCAAACACTATCTTGAGCCCTCGGCTGAACTTCCAGGTTTGTTCCTTCCTTTCTAATCATCTTTTATCTCAAATTTTTTTGTTTACTTGATTTATTTCCTCATCATCTTTCTTTCAGCTTCCAAGAGAACCAGAACCACCAGAAGGCGTGGTTCTCAAGTTTCTTCTAGTGATGAGGAAACTGAGACTGATACAGAGACCCTAACCCCCAGGGGTAAGTCTTCTCTTATGATGAATGTCTTCTTAAAGAACTCCTTTGTAATCCTGATTCATGAGTTTAAACCAGGTACGACAAGAGCAGTTGCCAAGGGGACTCTTTTCTATGAGAGAAAAGAAGTTCATTCCAAAAAATCACAAACCCCAAGGGAACCTTCTTTCCCTGATGAGGTAGGTCATGCATCTTCTGATTATACACACATTTATGTGTCTCATATGCACACAACTTACTATTGTTGATTTGTAGGCTCAAATGACACCTTCTGATGAAGCATTGGCTTTGTCCATTATTCCTTGCCGTCAACAAGAGGTGGTAGAGCCTTCCTCTGTTCAAGAGATATCAAAAGATGACCCCTACAAGGTATCTTTTAAATATTTCTTTCTTCGAATTGTGAAAGAATTCTTCCTAACTTGCCTTTTGTTCTTACAGGCATCACATATTCAATGTCTTTCCGTAAAGAAAGATATTGTTGGGAAAAATCTTGACATGGAAGCTCTGATGTCACTCCTCACTGAGCCTTCCTTTGCTCAGGTTATGGCCAATTTGGCTCGTTCGAAGGTCATGGAGCCACTTCGAATCTTGAAAAGAGACTACCTTCCCAATCCCTTACTAGTTTTGGAGCAGGAGTCCTTGCTGACTGACTCCACTTCTACTTCGACGAGTCATTTTGTCAGAAGTATTGGGGAACAAGATTTAGATTTGACTCCCTCTTCTTCAAATTAGGTAATCTTGCCATCCAAACATACTTTTAATCTCCTGGTCACTATTCTTTTTAATCTCAAATTCTGATTCCTATGCAGGTGGCCAAAACTACTCATATTTCTAGAAATGATTTTGCACCCTCTTCTTCTCTAATTGACCTGCCTCTAGTGGCTTTTGACATATCCTTCTTCAAAAGTCAATTAGAAAAATTTTGTAATCAAATTGCTGATCCTACTCCTCTCATTTCTTCTAACTCCTTGGAAAACCTTCAACAGCTTCTATGCCCAACCATACCTTCTGACTTGCCTTCCTTTAGAATCAAACATGTTCTTACAAAGGAGGAAGTTCTGATACTAAAAAGCCTCCTAAGGGTTTTAAATCATTTAGGACTTCCTGCTTTGCTTGAACATAATTTGACCTACCATTTCGAGGTATGTTTTCAGGTCTTGTCTCTCTCTCAAGGGCTTCCTCCTTCAATCAATTCTACTCTTCGAGGACACCTTAAACAATTTAGTGAATTGACTGCCCATAACCACTTCTTGTCTGAGAGCATTGGCACAACCATTGAGAAGGCCAAAAAGTTGGAGGTCGAAGCACTCAAGACTGCCTCTTGTCTTTCTCTTTATCAAGCTCGAAGAGATAAACTTGCAGAACTTGACAAGAAGATGCAGTGGTTACAAGAAGAAACGCAGAAGGTCAGGGAGGAGATGGCTGAGGTCTCAATTGGTTTTCCAGAGCTTGAAGGCGAAGCATTAAGGAACGAATCCATGCTTCCACAACTTATTCCTTCCCTTTAAGAGGAACAGAGAAGAAGGGCTGCCCATACTTCGCTTTTGGATGTTAACTACAATTCTCTTCGAGGACTATTAACCACCATTTGTGATGTAATAAGTCCCTTTTTGTAATTTTACACAGTTTGTACTTTATTCTTTTATTATTGTATTCAATTTTGGGTAAGTACAACCGTAATTGAATTCAACACTGTTTTCTCTTCTCCTTTTTCAAAAGGGTTTATTGTGTTAACTCTTCACCTACCGTATCTTAAAGAGTCATAAATGACTACCCCCAAATTTATTGGTATAAATAAAGGTCTTTGAGGAAAGAAAACTTACAAACCATCTTCTTCCCTAGCTTTCCTTTCTATCAGCAGCACCTAGTCCCATTTTCAAGTAGGGTTTGGTGGCTCACGTAATAAAGATCACATGAAGCCTCTTCTAAAGCCCTTAAAGAAAAGCTTCGAAATATAGCCACATCAGCTCTCATGATGTTTTCCTTGAATGCTAAAGCTCCTAGGTATAGACACATCGGCTCTCATGATGTGTCTACGCTGGGCTGCCGCTTCAAAGACCAAAGAATCTAACGCGAGTGGTCTTCGAAGCCTATCTACCTACCAATGGAGCTTAGCTCAATTCCCAATGAAGTTTGGTTCAAGTCCCAATGAAGCTTGGTTCAAGTCCCAATAAAGCTTGCTTCAAGTCTTTGTATCTCAGTTGTTCTTTTAAAAGATCTTTCTTCGAGACACTTAGGCCTTAGATAGATTTTCCTCTTTTATCTTATTTGTAACTTTCTATATGAATGCGATGAATAAAAATATATTCATTGGTGTATCTATTTTGTTCTAATGATTTTTGACCAGTAAGCTGGTGTTTTAACCATTTCTTGCTATTCTAGCTTTGTTGATGAGGATATGATAACACGAATAAATTTATGAACAGAAAATTCCTTACAGGCATTTCAGTGTTATTGTGCCCTTTCTCTTCATGTTTATTTATTATCATAGCTTCGAAGTGTATTGATACTTCGAAAACTAACCAAATATAGTTTCAATCGTTCCAACTGACTCATTTAATTCCAGTGGCTTCCTAGCCGTCTCATCGTAAGTTGTAAACGATCATTTAATTATGACGCGTGATATCTACCATTCCCAAACCCTTCATCTTCTAGGCCTTATACGTCTTCCCTCAATTAATGATTGAAATAACTGAAGTGGATCTCTTGTACACCTTTGGGTTATAAATAGACATAATTGCTAATCAGTCGTTGTATTCTATTTCCACTATACCACCATGGCTGAGAACCAACCAATTCCTCCTGCTGATCTCACGAAGGAGTTGGCCAACATGGCCAACATGATTGTGGAGCTGAAGAGGGACGTCCACACCGAGTTTCAGGCCCTTCGAAGTGAGATCACTCAGCTTCGAAGCCAGTTAGTGTCCGTGGAAACAGCTTCACGGCTCTGTTTGGCTAGGACCTGGGATGATCTTTCGACCGTCCTCTCGGCTCATGAGACAAAAAGTCCCCCGGAGGGAGGATCTTCTTAAAGATTCTCCTTTGGGACTGTGAAGACCAGCAATAATCTTCATTTTTGTTTCTGGACCAGAGCCGGTTCTCTCTTTTTTTTGTTCAGACCCACTTGGGTCTTTTTATTTTTATTTCTTTTTGTTCAGACCCACTTGAGTCTGTTTTCCTTGTTCAGACCTACTTGGGTCTCTCTTTTCTTTTTTTTTTAGATAAATGAAATGAAATTTGGTCCATCTTGATTTTTTGTGACTTCGATCGCTAGTACGGCAACTTGGTTGTGGCTTCGAACGCTAGTATGGTAATTTAGTTGAACATGATTGTATTCAAGATCTCCAAAGAAGAAATCTTTAACACCAAACCAGTCAAAATCATACCATCATGCAATCCAGCTTTCCAACAAAGAAAACGACTCGAGTCTTAGCTCAACTTGTGGGTATATTAAGTTGCTGACCAAACGAACAATAAATCCAAACTAGAGGATGAATTGGATGTATATAAATGAAAAGACTCACCTTCCACAAATTACCTCCTATGGAAAGATTCCCATATGGAAGGAATGTAAGCCTTCAGATGTCTTCCATTTATTTTCCTTCAATGAACATAACCGTTCAAGTTTCTCAAGTGGTAAGCTCCCCCTCTCAAAACTCTATGAATTTGAAAAGGCCCATCCCACGTTGGTGCCCATTTTCCCAATCCATCTGTCCTAATTCTCCTATCTCTGATAGGGAGGATAACTTTCCACACAAGATCCCTTTCATCAAAGCTTCGAAGAACAACTCTTTTGTTATAACTCCTAGCTATTCTTGCCTTTTGCAGCATAATTTGATTTAAAGCCTTTATTCTAACTTCATCAATATCTTCCAATTCCATGTGCATAGCCTGATGATAAGACCCGGTGTCTAAATCATTTTGATATGCTACTCTTTGGGATCTCACAGTGATCTCCATAGGTAGCACAACATCGTGTCCATAAGTTAATGCGAATGGAGTGGTACCTGTACTAGTCCTTTTTGTATTCCTATATGCCCACAACGTATCAAGTAACAAATCATGCCAAATTTCTGGGTTTTGATCCACCATTCTTTGGATCCCCTTTTTGATAATCTTGTTAGTTGATTCTGCCTGACCATTGGACTGAGCATAATAAGTACTAGTATATATTAATGAAATTCCATGGTTAGTTGCAAAATTCTTTACTAACTTTCCTTCGAATATAGAACCATTATCCACTGTTATCATTTGAGGGCTTCCAAACCTGTACATGATTCCCTTTATGAAATCGATGACGTGGGTTTGATTGACCTCCTGATAAGCTTGGGCTTCCACCCATTTTGTGAAGTAATCAGTAGCCACTAGGATAAATTTATACTTTTCCAATGAAGGAGGATAAATCAGGCCAATCATGTCCATAGCCCATTCTCTAAAAGGCCATGGTTTTATTACGTATTGCAAATCCGTGACTGGCAAATGTTTAAGTGGGCCTGTTTTTTGACAAACTTGACATCCCTTTGCGTAATCTTTGCAATCTTTAA
>WJXA01000109.1:0-31925 GCA_014282245.1 Rhododendron simsii | reverse complement strand
GGATATTGACTTGAACAGCCCAAATAGCGACGAAGCTCAAGCACGTCGGCGCTTTGCCCTGGTTTTTGCCTGCTTGCGGCTTATCTGTTCGTTCCTGCTGACGGGGCGGGTCAGCTCTTGCTTGGTGAGCGTGGCCGCTCAAATGGGGGACCGGAAGAATGTGATTCCCATGGTCCTGGCTGAGACACTCCGGGGTCTGGATTAGTGAGTACGGGTCAATCGGCTGTTTTCAGTGGGAGCCCACTTTTGCTTCAGGTAAACTCACTCAGCTCACCTTTTTCTGGCTTTTCGCACATTCTCGTTTTACCTCGACTCTCGCTTAGGCTGCTTCCTAGTTCCTTACTTGTCTTTTCGCTCAGGCTTTATCTGGCTCCTTACTTGTTTTATCACTCATGCAGCTGTGGTTGTCAGACAAACTGAGCCTTTTGCATCCACCGGCAGCGGGCTGGAACCTGTTTCCGAAACGGGTTTCATCAGAGGGAAATGCGGTACCCTGACTTGGACGTGGAGGGTGGTACGAGTTCATGCTGGAAATGCAGCCCGACGAAATTGCTTGGAGGTGTCCGTGGCTAGACCTTGCAGATATGACCCTCCATTCTGACGGCTTGGACAGGGTGGTCATTGCGGGGCTGACCAGCTTCACGTTCTACATCCCTGGACGGATCCTTCGCCAACTGGGCGCTTCACAGGAGAATACCCGAATCAGTACCGGGGCTTCCGTCTTCCAATTTCAATGCTCAGACGCTGGGGCGGTTATCAGAGGCGCTGGGGCCTGAGGATTCTCCAGGCGGAGATGCCAGATTTCAACCCTCGACTAAAGAATCGCTACAGACAGTGGCTGAGAGCAGATGTGCATGCAAGAACAAACATGGGATGACTCCAGACTACTTTGCTGTACTTAGAATAAGCTGTGAGCCGTTAGGCTTCTCAAGCATTTTGTTCTGTTTTTCATGCTTCATTTCTTTTAAGGCTTTTATGCTCAGCTTGTGTATTAGAAATAGTAATTTTGCGAAATAAAGATGAAGATGAAGGGTTTCCCCTTTTGAATTCCAGCCCGCCTTTTGAGTCTTTGAACTATTTCCGCCTCGGTACAAACCGAATGACAGACCGTGGATCAGCTTGATAGGATATGACCGGGTCTCATTGTGAGACTGCCTACGTATCCCTTTGCAGGGAATCAGGTCAGAACGTAGTTCAGGCAAAGGTTCGCTCGTGTATTTTACCTCTCCTTTTACGCTCTAACTTTTGCCTAGAACCGCCTTAACAGGTTTTCGGTCTAGCGAGCTTTTGATTTTGCCTATTTATTTTTGCCTAGACCGCCTCCTTAGGTTTTCGGTCTAGCAGGCTGCTCTAACTTTTGCTTGGAATCGCCCACCCTTGTGGTTTTCGATCCAACGAGCATCTCTCGGGATAGTAGCGCTTGAGCTGATCCAGGTTGACCAGGGCACTGAATTCATTGCCGTCGAGGTCGATGAGCTTGGCAGCACCCCAGATAGGATGTCTTGATGATGTACGCCCAGAGCGCTTTGGCCGAATTTCCCACGAGATCGAACACGGAGCCCGGATCTCCTTTGTAACCATATCCCCTTCGACCAGACCTCTCGACTTCACTTTCTTATTGAATGCCCGGGCGATTCGACGCTGATACCCTTGAACATGATACAGGGCACGGAGCCTCCTCTCATCGAATAACATGAGCTCGACAAACCTTCCACTCAACCATTCAGCTTCCTCGAGCCCACTTTCAGCCATGACTCTCAGAGATGGAATCTCAAGCTCGATGGGGAGTACAGCTTCCATTCCGTAGACTAAAGAGAACGGAGTTGCGCCCGTGGAAGTACGAACCGAAGTGCGGTACCCCCAGAGGGCCAACGGTAGCAGCTCGTGCCAATCCCTTGCAGACTCGGCAGTCTTCTTGATGATCATCTCGATGTTCTTATTTGCAGCCTCAACGGCCCCGTTCGTCTGCGGCCGGTAGGCCGTTGAATGATGGATCTTGATCCCGAATTCCTCGAATAGCTCCAAAACTCTACCCTTGAAGTGGCTTCCATTGTCCGAAACAAAGGCCTGAGGGACCCCATATCGGTAGATGATGTTCTTCCGAATGAACTGTGCAACTTGAACGGTTGTCAGGGTCTTGTAAGATTCAGCCTCGACCCATTTGGTGAAGTAGTCGATGGCTACTAATATAAACTTGTGGCCGTTCGAGCAGAGGGGTTGATCATTCCCGATAACATCGATTCCCCATACTGAGAAAGGCCAAGGCAGGTCATACCAAAAGTTCAGTTGGTGGGACATGCTGCAGGTTAGCATGGATTTGGCACTTATAGCAACGTCGCACATAGTCAATGCATTGAGATTCCATGTAGACCAATAATAACCCTGCCTGAGGATTTTTCTTGCGAGCATGACCCGGCTCATGTGAGGACCGCAGACTCCTTCGTGAATCTCCTCCATTATCCGTGTTGCTTCGGCACCGTTCACACACAGCTTGTGCATTCCGCAGTGAGACCTTCGATACAACTTTCCCCCGCAGATAATGTACTGAGCAGCCAACGTTGCAGGGCGATTCGATCTTTCCTCGTAGCCCCAGCGGGAAAGCTCCCCGCGCTCCACAAAATTCCAGATGTCATGGTACCAGGGTCGCCCATCATCGAATCATCGATGGCGTTGATGTATTCATAAGCAGGCAGGTCCCTTTGTTCGATCACAATTGGCCGCATTTTGACCCCTGTCGGAAGTTCGATCATTGAAGCCAAAGTCGCCAAGGCATCGGCGAACTGATTCCTCAAGCGAGGGACGTGTGTGAAAGTCACCTTATTGAAGCGAGGAATCAGTTCCTCCAAGTCTTGGTGATAAGGCTTCAGCTTTTCCTCGCGAACCTTCCACTCTCCGTTGGCTTGGGACACCACCAAATTCGAATCTCCGATAACCTCGAGCTTCTCAACTCCCAATGCAATTGCTGCCTCCATTCCGACGATGCAGGCCTCATACTCAGCTTGATTGTTAGTAACATCGAAATTTAGTTTGAATGCGAGCGGAATATGAGCACCGGCGGGTGTGATCAGCAGCACCCCGATTCCGAACCCTTTCTGATAGCAGCCCCGTCGAAATACAGCGTCCATACTTCTTCGTTACGGTCAGCACATCCTCGTCTGGGAAGTTGAAATTTACATCCTCAGGCCCGTCAACTGGGTGATCTGCCAAGAATTCTGCCACGGCGCGGCCTTTCACTGACTTCCTCGTGACATGCTGGAGGTCGAACTCAGCCAGCAGAAGCAACCAACGTGCTAGCTTATGGGTGAGCGCTGGCTTCTCGAACAGGTATTTGATGGGGTCCATTCGAGAAATCAGCTTCACCGAATAGGCTAGCATGTAGTGTCTAAGCTTTTTGGTAGCCCAAACTAGCGCCCAGCATGTCTTCTCCAAAGGGGTATATCGTTCCTCACTACCCACCATTTTCTTGCTCAGATAGTAGATGGCCTTTTCGACTCTGTTTTCCCCTTCCTGTGCTAGCAGACACCCCATTGCTGTCGGAGTTACAGACAAGTACAAAATCAACGGTTGTCCAGGCGTAGGCGGCATTAAGACCGGAGGGTTCTGCAGATATCTCTGAATTGACTCAAAAGCAGCCTGGCACCTGTCTGTCCACTCGAACGGGACATTCTTCTTGAGTAGACGGAACAACGGTTCGCAAGTCGGAGTTAGTTTAGCGATGAACCGGCTGATAAACTGAACCTTTCCCAGAAAACTCCGTACTCCCTTTTCAGATTGCGGGGGCTCCATTTCGAGAATTGCTTTGATCTTAGATGGGTCGACTTCGATTCCTCTCTTGGTGATTAGAAATCCCAACATTTTGCCTGCTGTAACCCCGAATGTGCACTTCTGTGGGTTGAGACGCACATTGTACTTCCGGAGCCTTTCGAGAAACTGCCTGAGCGAAGGGAGATAGTCCTTTTCCTCTTTTGCCTTTACGATCATGTCGTCGACGTACACCTCGACTGTCTTGTGGATGAAGTCATGGAACAGGGTTGTTTGGGCCCTTTGGAAGGTGCACCCGGCATTCTTGAGTCCGAAAGGCATCTTCACGTAACAGTAGGTTCCCCATTCTGTGACGAACGTTGTCTTCTCCTGATCCTCTGGGGCCATGAAGATCTGATTGTATCCTGCGAACCCGTCGACAAAGGAGAGCAAGGCATGCCCCGCCGTGTTATCCACAAGCACATCGATGTGAGGCAAGGGAAAACTATCTTTAGGGCTTGCCTTGTTCAAATCCCTAAAATCGACACAAACCCGGATCCTTCCATCCTTCTTGGGTACAGGTACGATATTGGCAACCCATTGGGGGTACTCAGCAACCCTCAGGAATCCTGCGTCAATCTGCTTGGTGACCTCTTCTTTGATCTTCTGAACCCAATCCGGCCTCATTCTGCGGAGCTTCTGCTTGACAGGAACTGCCCCTGGCATTAACGGAATGCGGTGCTGTACTATTTCGGGATCGATGCCAGGCATGTCGGCGTGAGACCAGGCGAAAACTTCGAAGTATTCTTTGAGCGCCTCGATGGTACCAGCGTGATTTTCCGGGGATAAGTTTGAACCGATTTGTATCATGCGGGGGTCATCCTCATCTTTCAAATTTACTGAAATTACTTCTTCTTTTAGAGGCTGAGCATGCCTTTCGTCTTCCCTTTCGATGAGGGAACGCAACTCGGCCGGGATGTTCCCGTCAAAGTCGATTCCTTCATCGTCAGGGTCGACACAGTTTATGTAAAAGTCAGCAAAGTAATCGGAAGCAGGATCGTTCATTTCACAAAACCCAGAGGGGTTGCCAAGTACAGTCGACTCGAACTCAAAGTAAAAGCTATGACGTGGAGGGCCGAGAGGCACAAACTCCGACTCTGAGCTAGACTTAGACTCGACAGACTCTGTGTCAGATTCAGATACATCATCAATGCAAGTTAGACGGGGAGTGAAAATGCAGTTATTGAGACTACCCTTTGCTTCGATGATGAGGAAAGTTGGATCGCTGAGAAGATCTGGAGAGTCGGGCCCAAGCATCAGCACTTCGGCCTCATCTTCGTTGCCAACCAAACCCACTTGGGAGAACAGCTCCTCTAGACCCCCTTGATCAAAAGCAACCAGCCAGTCTGCCCTTTCCTTGATTGCGACCAACTGCTTCTTGAACTCCTTTGCAGCCAGCTTTTCCTTTGCAAGCTCCTCTTCGTCATCAGACCAGGTGTCGGCAGCGAAGATCTCGAAACCCGGAAGCCAAGTCCTAGTCACTTGATCCCAAAACGGTTCTGGCTGCCCCAGATAAGCAACGCCTCCTCCTTCGCGGACGAAATAGCTGTCGGGGTTACCATAAAGGGTCCGAGGTTTTCCCGTGTCTTTCCCTGATTTGGCCTTTTTGGTAGGGGGAGTGTATCCCAGGCCAAAGCGGCCTTCAGTAAAGGGAAAGACAGGGAACTCAGCGATCCCCTGCTGGTTGATCCCGAGCCCTAAGCCAGGCATGAACGACATCTTCCTCATGATTTCGAGGGCAGTAGAGCTGATTATGAAGTCGTCGTCCATGACAATGGACAGGACTGAGCCAGAGGTGTCGAAAGCAAATCCTCCAAAGTCTGAGTCCTCTTCTCCGTGCATGATCCCCAAAACAGGAGTCCCATCGTCCTTGAGCGGGCGGATCCCAGAGTCTCCGCAGATGGTTAGAGTCCCAGTAGGAAGCCCCAGCATGACCTTCTGATGGAGAGTCGACGGTACAGCCATGATGTCCGCTCTGTGCAGCCACGGCCTCCCCAATAGCAGGTTGAAGGTGGCAGGGATGTCAATCACATGGAATTCTACGTCCATTTCGAAACCCTCGGCATCCAGTTTCAGCATGAGAGTCCCCTCGACTACGCGTCGCGTGTTGTCATAGGCCTTGACTGCCAGATTGGAAGGCGTGAGATCAGCCTTTGTGAGCCCCAGACGGTAAGCAACCCTCATTGGGCAGACGTTGATTGCAGATCCGTTATCGATTAACACGGTTGGAACCCAATGTCCCCTGCACTTGAGAGTAATGTGCAATGGGCGGTTGTGAGCAGTCCCATCGACAGGCAGATCTTTTTCGGTGAAAGTGACGGCATGCTTGGAAAGCAGAGGCAAGACCAGGGCAACCAGGGCCTCAGCGGTGATATCCGTTGGTACAGTAAGACGAGCCAGCGCTGCAGACAGCCTCTCTCGATGCTCCTTTGACGATGATATCAGACCCCAGACGGAGACGGCGGCGGGAATCCTTTCCAGCTGCTTCAGGATGGCATCCTCTTCAGGTACCCCGCTAGAAATGGCCGGAGTGCTCTTTGGCACAGTGGGTCTTTGATCGCTACCGGGATTGGACGAGCTTCCAGCCGAAAGATTGGGTGGTTGGAAGACTCGGCCGCTCCGAGTGACGTTAGCGACCTCCCACCAAGGCGAGGTGTCCACAAAATCCCAGAAGTCAGCAGGCACTTCCTCTAGCTTGCGTTTCCCCTTGTCGATCGATGCAACCTGCTCCGAAGCCATAACCCATTCCAGATCACTCATGACTTGTCCTTCCCAAGGGGCCGGATCCTGTGCGGCAGCTTCACAAAACCCAATCTCCGGATTAGTGATGAATGATACATCCCAAAGGCCTCCGTCCACCAAAGCAGTATCGACGGTCCAGACTTCATTCCCGACCTGCATGTCGACCACTTCATTGACGTCCCAGAAATCAGCGGGCAGTGGGCTAAGGTCGACAATCTCATCAACATCCCACAGGTTATCGGGCGGTGCATTCAATACCATGATAGAGCAATCATCCCTAGGATGCACTAATGGACGCGGCATTCCTGCAGGCACAATGTCGACGGTCGGGTCGCCTGCATGTACAGCATTGGAGATGGAGTCGAATAATGGCCATGCTTCCCCCAGTTGTCGGCGCACATCAGGGATGATTTCTTCTTGGCTGTAGGAATCCAAGAACTGTTCGCCTAAATTCTGATCGTCGTCTCCCTTTTCCATGTGGAAGTTCTGATTCCCGGCCAATTGAGCAGCAACGGGCTCCGGGTCCCACACGTATTCCTCGTCAGTTTCGGCTGCAGCAGGCTCAGGCTGGTAGAAAAGCATAAATAGGGACAGGCCGTCGAGCGGATCCGTCCTTGCCGCGCTCCAATCCTCCTCCCATTGGTCCAACTGAGCTTGATCGACAACTGGTGCCTGGGGGAATCCCAAGAAGTACTGCTCGTTCCAATCGTTGGCAAGTTCTGCCCAGTCCCTTGCTTTGTCCTCCATATCCCAGCCAACTGCCAGCATGTTGACACTGAATTCTGCCGGGATGGTTACAACGGGTTTCGGGTGATGTTCTGGGGCTATATGGTCAGTGGGGTTGAATATAGTGGAGCTAGGCTGGATTATAGTGGAAGTAAGGCTGACCTGGTTGATTTGAGGGTGGCCGTTGTGCTGCGGCATGGAATTGGTGATGACGTTAGGCTTAGGAGGGGTTGGGAGAGTGCCGTTGTCCACCAAATCCTGAATCGCATGGCGGAGGCGATAGCAGGAATCGGTGTGATGGCCAGGCATCTGGTGATAGGCGCAGAAAACATTCGGATTATGGCTGGGGGATAGATTTTGGGGCAGTGGAGTTGGGTCCATCGGTTTAAGGTGACCGGATTTGGCCAACCTTTCTAGCACTTGAGAGAGCGGAGCTTCAAATTTGGTGAAGTTCCGGGGCTGGTTACGGTTTCGGTGCTTTGGAGGGGCTTGGACCTGGTTGACATCGGCAATGTGGTTGGAGTCTTGAGTATTACTGTTTCCGGCAGTCGCGGCATTGGCATAACTGTTATTGCCGAATAGAGCAGCGCTGCTCCCTGAGTAGGCGCGATTTTTGGCTTTGGATCCCGAGGAGGAGGAAGGAGGGTCGCTGCGCGGCAGAACCCCTGTTTGGAGAGCTTCTTCGATGGCAAGGCCGGATTCGAAGAAAGTATCCCAATCGGCCCCTTGGACGAGGACCAGATTCTTAGCAAAGTCAGGCAGCAGATTACGGGAGATGATACGGATCTGATCCTTCTCACTCGGCCGATCGGTCATAACTGCAGCCTTGGTCCTCCAACGCTTGATAAAATCCGCAAAGGACTCTTTCGGGTTCATCTTGGTGGATTCCAACTCTCGGGTGGTCATTTTGAGTTGGGAGTTGTAGCTATACTGGGCGAAGAAGGCCGCACCAATATCTTCCCACGTTTTGCGCTTGGAAACGTCGAGAGACAAGAACCATTGGAAAGCTGGGCCAGCCAGAGTTTGAGGGAACAATTGGGCCATTGCCTCCTCTTCGACCCCATGCAACTTCATTGCACCGTGATAAGCCAGCAGGTGTGTCTTCGGATCGCCTGTCCCGTCGAATTTTGTAAAGTCGGGCATTTTGAACCTTTCCGGGAGCCGTGCATTTGGAAAGGGGCAGAGACGGTCCATGTCCAACCCTCCGGCGCTGATTCTTTCGGACTTGGCAACTGACTCTTCCAGTTTAGCCATTTTGGCGATCAGGGCAGCCATTTCGGGATTTTCAGCAGGCTGTTCGGCTGGGATGTCCTCCCCAGCTGGGTTCTCGCGCCCTTCCCGGTCGCCTTCTATCCTTGCGACTGGGACTCTTTCGTTGATAAGAGCCTGCAGATTAGCCATGGCGGTATCGGCCTGGTCAGCTCTTTGTTGCATGATGGCGAGGTTGTGCTGAAGATCGGCTAAGAGAGTGGCGAGATTTGGTGGAGGAATATCTGCCATGTCTAGGGTTTCTGTTTTGATCGGTTTCGGAGATACGGGTGGAGATGGAGAGGACGGAGGAGATTCGTGCGGAGTGGTCGGCGGCGAATCCTCCTTAGACAGAACGCAGAGCTGAGCTTCCGTTGTGACGAGCAGAAAAGCAAATCCCCAAACAGACCCTCAAACAGACCCTACGGACGTTCCCAAGCAGGTTTGGCTCTTGATTTCGATGCTCCCCACGGCTCAGCTAAACAGCAAAATAAATGGGCTCAATGACAGCCTGCAACAGTTTATTTTGAAAGGAATTGAAAGAAAATGAACATGCCAACGTCGTCGGTGTCCTCCTAGACTCTAACACTAGAGGGAGTCCAACTCATGCTGTTTAGGACGCTGCCATAGAATCCTCGGATTTCTTTTTCGATGGTGTATCCTCATTTGGGTCGATGGATACTAAAGGATGTCAAAACAACCTAAGCCTTTTGACCGCTCCTTTATCGAAGTTTCAACTTTGGAGGTCGGAACAACTCGACGCAGATGGCGTGATACCATAACCTGAGGTGGCGTAAGCAGCACTGTGCCGGAGCCTTGATGGTGTAAGTGATTAGCACTTTTAACCTGGATGGTGTGGGTATCACGACATGCTTTCCATTGTTCCTGGTTTTCTGTTTGAAACTTCGACTAGGTTTAGACAATAGACTTAAACAGTCCTGATTTCCCAAAGTCTCGCTTGACTCAAGGATTTTGGAAATTGATAACGCGCAACATTGAGATGCGCGACTCTTCATCGGGCCATGGCAGGGTCCTAACAACCACGAGATGAACTCGAGACAGACCTAAAAGCCGCCCTAGCATGCTCCTACGCGGAACGGGATGTATGTATGTACAGGCATGCGATAAGGAAAGCAGTAACACATAGACAGTTTATGGGGGTTAGATGCAAGTAATCCTACCCTGCAGGTTCCTGTCTTAGGTTGAAAGGTTCTAGTGCTTTGTACGCATGACGAGGCTGGGTTTTGGCTGAAAGGGGTTCCTCTGACTAGAGCCGCGGTATACCTCCCACTGCAATGCGTGCAGCAAAGCAATGGTCGAACGGTATTACGACTCATCATCGTCCAAGGTTGTTGGGTATTCGAGGACCCCGGGCTCCAGTAAACTGTGCCGGTTACCCAAAACACCTCAACGGGGCTTATCCAACATCGATGCAAATGAAGAATGCCAAAGTTCGACTGAACGAGAGAGAAATGCGAATTTTTGGAAATGCCTTTTGAAGCTTGGCTCACTTTTATTAATCAACATTTAGACAAAACTACACAGGTGAACAATAACAAAGCCCCAGTTCAGATTGGTCGGATGCTGAGATCCTGTTACGTTACCATTCCGTTCTTCAGCAGCGCGGAGCGTACTGTTTTGCCAGGCTTTTGAAGTTTGTTCATTTATGTATTAATGCCTAGATATTAATCAATGCAATGATCCCCAGCAGAGTCGCCACTGTGGACACACGCCCCGAAAAATCGCCCGATTTTGGTTTGGAATAGATATTGTTCGGGGGGCGGCCCATTTGGAAAATAGCGCGGCGAAACGCTTCGATTCAGAGTCGCCACTCGGGTTTTAGCGGAAGAATACCCAAGGAACCGAACTCGAGAACGTTTGCTACGTTTTGCTTTGATTTGAAAAATGGTTTGATTTGATTTGAAAAGGCGTAGACTGGTCCGTCGTCACCTTCGATATCTAAGGTTCGGGAGCCAGGTTACGAGAGGGGAAGGGTTTTATGGCACCCCTCTCGCCCAATCCGGAGATCGGTCTCTACTCAGGCATTTTATCAAAACATTTGCATTTTTCTCTCATTCAACCAATTTTAGCCAATTAGGGCGGGGGAACAGTTAATAGGGATTAAAACTGTGACACTTTGCAGTTTGTATGACAAAAAAAATGTTTATGGATGATGATTCGCTTGTTTGAATTGATTTAAATGTAAGAACATAGATCGAGAACAAGCGCTGCCAGAAGCTCAACGGGATGATGTATGCTGCCCGTCGGGTGCGTGAGCAGGCGACATACTGGCACGCCATGGCCAAACCACGACACGCCAGTACACCCTGCGCACGCCACCTCAAGGTTGGCGTACACTAACACATCGATTTCTTACAGCTCCTATTCTCAATTCCCTGGGCTCTGGAAGGGACCAGTGCACACCCAGGACAAACCACGCAGTTTCTAACATAGATTACACGCATGTAAAGACGTAAAGAATGGCCAGTAGCCAGGAAAACAGCAAGACAGGCCCCCATAAACAGAGTGGGGAGATAAAAAGAGGCCAGGATTGAGCTATGATGCAAGGGCCAGGCACTGGACTCTGGCTAACCTGCCGTACGCCACTCATGTGAGCCCGTACGCCAGGTTGGCCTTTTATCCAGTGTTTGGCTTTACATCATCTGGGTTCTGGAGCATGACCAGAAGGATCCCAGGGGCCTTATAAAGCGAGAAAAGATACAAGTATTGAAAACTACACTTAGACAACTTAAAAGTACAGAAAGCGGTAAACTGGTTTTTAGCATGCAATAAGGTGATGACAGAAAGGAAGTAAGCAATAAATGGACACATCATGATCCCCACGCCAGTAGGGCACATACAGCCAAAGGTGGCGTACGGCATGGCTAAACTGGCGTGCGCCATGAAGTGTCCTCTACGACTGATTTATTTTACCAGAGAGGGGTCTGGACTAGTATCAGTTACTAGCCAGAACCCTTCTGGTTCCCCTCAGGGGTTGAAAACAGAAAGCAACACAAAGGTGGTATACCTTTGGTTGCAAGAGATAGAAGGATAGATTGAGCTTTGGATGTTGAAGATGAAGGGTGTGTAGTGACTGGACAGTGGAGAGGAGTGTGTACTGAACTTCTCTTTCTCTCTTTCCTTCAATGGGAGAGCAAAGAACAAGAGAGAAGAGAGGGATAGGCTTGAGTTCTTAATGAGGTTAACCCTTGCAAATGAATGCAAGGGCTTGCATTTATAGAGGAGAGAGGCTGAGACCAAGGGCTAATCAGCTGGGGTTAGGGTGGTTGGGTTAGGTTAGAAGGGAGCTCCCATGCATTAAATGCATGGGACTAGGTGATGGGTTATGTAGGAGAGAGAGGGGGACGCCCCCTGCAAAATGCAATGATCAGGGGACTCTGCGCCGTACTGAGACGGTTGCAAAGTTTCGAGCACGTGACAGAAAAGCAGTGATTTGACCGGTCTTGACCATGCGTACGCCAGCTATAACCTACCGTGCGCCAGGTCAAACTCAGTCAACGGTCGATGATCGACACGTGGCAAGTACCTGACGCACGCCAACGATAAGGTGGCGTAAGCAAGGTATGGCTTTGCTGAGGTTCATTGGGCTCGAGATTTGAAGGGTTTGAAGTGGGCTTTGAAAGCGGGCTTTGAAGGTGGAGGGTCCAACATCCAAAGCTCAAATCCATCCATCGACTCTGGACTGTTCTCGACCGTTTATCATCATCGGGTCAACAACGGAAGTAAAAAGGACTAATCCGGACAGTCCAGAATGGGGTGTCTACACGTTCCCCACCCTTTTTTGAGAAAGGAGAGATGCTGCCGGTTCGTGTGAGCGCTTTTTATGAAGCTGGACGTCAAGCGCTCGCGAAAAATACAGAGTCGCCACTTGGGTTTGAAGGTTCGATACCCAAGGAACCGTATTTCGAAGCACTTGCCGCGCTGTTTGATTTGAAAAAGTTAAGGAACCAGTCCGTCATAACCATATCTGGGTTCGGGAGCCAGGTTACGAGAGGGGAAGGGTTTTATGGCACCCCTCTCGCCCAATCCGGAGATCGGTCTCTACTTAGGCATTTGCGAAAATGTTTGTTTTGCGATTCTGTTTAATTAATCATTTTTTTAGCCAATTAGGGCGGGGGAACAGTTAATCGGGGATTTAAAACTGTAACATGTTTGCAAGGTGTGGTAGATAGCATGCATGGATGAAATAAATGAGATAAAACTGAAAACTGCTTTCTGGATGCAAAAACAGTGCAGGGTATGAATTTATCACGAACAGTGACCAACTTGCATGCAGAAAATTGGAGCATGCAAGTCACACCATCGCGCGACACACCCATACCCTCGCGCGAGTATCAGCATCTTTTTTACAGGTTCAATTTTATCTCCTTCTGGGCTCTGGAAGGACCAGTGCACACCCAGGACAAACCAAGCAGTTTATGTATGCTGGAAGTAAATACTTATTACAATCTGATTGAGTAAGAATAACACATAACCCTTAAACAGTGAGGGTAATAAAAACAGAGACCAAAGGCCTAGCTGCCCATACAAGGGCAATAACTGGAAATGATCAAACCATCGCGCGATGGAGTCACATCATCGCGCGATTGTTCTGACTGGACATCCAGGAATTGCTTTGCATGCCTGGGCTCTGAGACATATTCAGAAGCTACCCAGGGGCATTCCAACATGAACAAGGAAAGCAAAATACACTAATCTACTGATTTTAACATGCAAGACAGTGAGATATCAAATATGATTAAACATGGAAATATGAAATCATATAAACTGGATCAGAACATGAGAGACCCATCCCCACGAGAACCATGTCACACGAGCTAGAAGCGTCGCGCGATGATATGGGTTCATCGCGCGTGGGTTCTCATGTTCACAGCATCTTGTAAATTTGCTGGCTTTGGGGTCAGAAGCTGATATTGATTACCAGTCCTGACCCTGTCAGCCCCCCTCAGGGATCAAGACAGTAAAGGCTAAAAGTTATACCTTTGCTTGAGAATGGTTTGAGTGAGGTGGTATGCCTTTGACAAGGGAGAAAGTGATAGTAGTTTTTGGTTGAGAGGGAAGATCAAGATTGTGACTCTTGTTCTTTCCTTTTGTATTTTTTTTGGTAACCCTTTGAAAGTAGAACAAAGGGGGGGGTTTTATAGGAAAAGAGGGAGCTTGTTAGTGGCAAACATGGCTAAGCAGCCAGCCAACAATGCTGGCAGCAATCCCTTGGTAGAGGAGTGGGGTTTAAGTTGATGGGAGAGTGGGGGTTTAGGTGGTGCAAGGATGGCCGAGCAAACGCCGTTCAGCTGATGGAACGGGGTCACATGGCCCTGCAGGCGCTTCATCATCACAAAATCCAGCTGGATATGACAGGTGTCGACCATCGCGCGATGGAGTGGAACCGTCGCGCGAGGGTTCTAACTTCCCCGCGATGGTCAATCAGTCAAAGTTTGACTTTGACCACCACCTGGCAAGAGAAGCATCGCGCGAGTGTCTAAGTGCATCGCGCGAAGGTCAAACCCATTGTCAAAGCTGGGCTTAACGGTTCTGAGGTTAAGGAAAGGGTTCCACATTCACCAAACCATTCCAATCAAAACTGTTCTTGATCTGATTCATCATCGGGGGAACAAGAAACTGAAAAGAAACAAACTGAAGATAGACAAAATGATTGAGAAATCAGATTGGGGTGTCTACAGCAACCCTCATCGGACAGACGTTGATCGCAGATCCGTTATCAATTAACACGGTTGGAACCCAATGTCCCCTGCACTTGAGAGTAATGTGCAATGGGCGGTTGTGAGCAGTTCCATCAACAGGCAGATCCTTTTCAGTGAAAGTAACAGAATGCTTGGAAAGCAGTGGCAAGACTAGGGCAACCATGGCCTCCGCGGTGATGTCCGTTGGTACAGTAAGACGAGCCAGTGCTGCGGACAGCCTTTCTCGATGCTCCTTTGACGACGATATCAGACCCCAGACAGAGACGGCGGCGGGAATCCTTTCCAGCTGTTTCAGGATAGCATCCTCTTCAGGTACCCCGCTAGGAATGGCCGGAGCGTTCTTTTGTGCAGAGGGAGCAGTGGGTCTTTGATCGCTACCGGGATTGGACGAGCTTCCAGCCGAAAGATTGGGTGGTTGGAAGACTCGGCCGCTCCTAGTGACATTAGCGACCTCCCACCAAGGCGATGTGTCCACAAAATCCCAGAAATCAGCAGGCACTTCCTCTAGCTTGCGTTTCCCCTTGTCGATCGATGCAACCTGGTCCGAAGCCATAACCCATTCCAGATCATTCATGACTTGTCCTTCCCAAGGGGCCGGATCCTGTGCGGCAGCTTCCTCGAATGGTATCCCCGGATTAGTGACAAATGGTACATCCCAAAGGCCTCCGTCCACCAAAGCAGTATCGACGGTCCAGATTTCACCCCCGACCTGAATGTCGACCACTTTATCGACGTCCCAGAAATCAGCAGGCAGCGGGCTTGTGTTAAGGTCGACAATCTCATCAACATCCCACAGGTCATCGGGCGGTGCATTTAATGCCATGATAGAACAATCATCCCTAGGATGCACTACCGGACGCGGCATTCCTACAGGCACAATGTCGACAGTCGGGTCGCCTGCATGCACAGCATTGGAGATGGAGTCGAATAGTGGCCATGCTTCTCCTAACTGCCGACGCACGTCAGGGATGATTTCTCCTTGGCTGTAGCTACCCAGGTACCGCTCGTCTAAACCCTGATCATCGTCCCCCTTCTCCATATCGAAGTCCTGATTCCCGTCTAACTGTGCAGCAACGGGCTCCGGGTCCCATACGTATTCCTCCTCGGTTTCGGCCGCAGTGGGCTCGGGCTGGTAGAAAAGCATAAATAGCGACAGGCCATCGAGTGGATCCGCCCTTGCCGCGTTCCACTCTTCCTCCCATTGGTCTAACTGGGCTTGATCAACAACCGGTGCCTGAGGGAATCCCAAGAAGTACTGCTCGTTCCAGTCGTTAGCAAGTTCTGCCCAGTCCCTTGCTTTGTCTTCCATATCCCAGCCAACTGTCAACATGTTGACACTGAATTCCACCGGGATGGTCATAACAGGCTTCGGGTAATGCTCTGGGGCTATATGGTCAGTGGGGTTGAATATGGTGGAGCTAGGTTGGGTTATAGAGGAGGTAAGGCTAATTTGGTTGATTTGGGGGTGGCCGTTGTGCTGCGGCATGGAGTTGGTGATGACATTAGGCTTAGGAGGGGTCGGGAGAGTGCCGTTGTCCACCAAATCTTGGATTGCGTGGCGGAGGCGGTAGCAGGAATCGGTGTGATGGCCGGGCATTTGGTGATAGGCGCAGAAAGCGTTCGGGTTGTGGCTAGGGGATGGATTCTGGGGCAGTGGAGTTGGATCCATTGGTTTGAGATGACCGGATTTGGCCAACCTTTCTAGTACTTGAGAGAGCGGAGCTTCAAATTTGGTGAAGTTCCGGGGCTGATTACGGTTTCGGTGTTTTGGAGGGGCTTGGACCTGGTTGACATCGGCAATGTGGTTGGAGTCTTGAGTGTTACTGTTTCTGGCAGACGTGGCATTGGCATAACTGTTATTGCCGAACAAAGCAGTGCTGTTTCCTGAGTAAGCACGAGGTTTGCCTTTGGACCCCGAGGAGGAGGAAGGAGGGTCGCTGCGCGGCAGAACCCCAGTTTGGAGAGCTTCTTCGATGGCAAGGCCGGATTCAAAGAAAGTGTCCCAATCGGCCCCCTGGACGAGCACCAGATTCTTAGCAAAGTCGGGCAGCAGATTACGGGAGATAATACGGATCTGATCCTTCTCACTTGGCCGATCTGTCATGACGGCAGCCTTAGTTCTCCAACGTTTGATGAAGTCCGCAAAGGACTCTTTTGGATTCATCTTGGTGGACTCCAACTCTCGGGTGGTCATTTTGAGTTGGGAGTTGTAGCTGTATTGGGCGAAAAAGGCCGCACCAATGTCTTCCCATGTTTTGCGCTTGGAAACGTCGAGAGACAAGAACCACTGAAAAGCTGGGCCAGCTAGAGTTTGAGGGAACAGTTGGGCCATTGCCTCCTCTTCGACCCCATGCAGTTTCATTGCACCGTGGTAAGCCAGCAGGTGTGTCTTCGGATCACCCGTCCTGTCGAACTTTGCAAAGTCGGGCATTTTGAACCTTTCCGGGAGCCGTGCATTTGGAAAGGGGCAGAGACGGTCCATGTCCAACCCTCCGGCGCTGATTCTTTCGGACTTAGCAACTGACTCTTCTAGCTTAGCCATTTTGGCAATCAGGGCAGCCATTTCGGGATTCGCAGCAGGCTGTTCGGCAGGGATGTCCTCCCCAGCTGGGTTCTCGCGCTCTTGCCGGTCGCCTTCTATCCTTGCGACTGGGACCCTCTCGTTGATAAGAGCCTGCAGGTTAGCCATGGCGGTATCGGCTTGGTCAGCTCTTTGTTGCATGATGGCGAGGTTATGCTGAAGATCGGCAAAGAGGGTTGCGAGATTCGGTGGAGGAATATCTGCCATGTCTAGGGTTTCTGTCTTGATCGGTTTCGGAGTTACAGGTGGCGATGGAGAGGACGGAGGAGATTCGTGCGGAGTGGTCGGCGGCGAATCCTCCCTGGACAGAATGCAGAGTTGAGCTTCTGTTGTGACGAGCAAAAAAATAATTCCCCAAACAGACCCTCAAACAGACCCGACGGACGTTCCCAAGCAGGTTTGGCTCTTGATTTCGAAGCTCCCCATGGCTCAGCTAAACAGCAAAATAGATGGGCTCAAATGACAGCCTGCAACAGTTTATTTCAAAAAAGAATTGAAAGAAAGAAAATGAGCATGCCAACGTCGTCGGTGTCCTCCTAGACTCTAACACTAGAGGGAGTCCAACTCGTGTTGTTAGGACGCTGCCATAGAATCCTCGGATTTCTTTTTCGACGGTGTATCCTTGTTTGAGTCGATGGATACTAAAGGATGTCAAGACAACCTAAGCCTTTTGACCGCTCCTTTATCGAAGTTTCAACTGTGGAGATGGGAACAACTTGGTGCAGATGACGTGATACCATAACCGAGGTGGCGTAAGCAGCACTGTGCCGGAGCCTTGATGGTGTAAGTGATTAGCACTTTGACCTGGATGGTGTGGGTATCACGACATGCTTTCCATTTGTCCCGGATTTTTCTGTTTGAAACTTCGACTAGGTTTAGACAATAGACTTAAACAGTCCTGATTTCCCAAAGTCTCGCCGACTCAAGGATTTTGGAAATTGATAACGCGCAGTATCGAGATGCACGACTCTTCATCGGTCCATGGCAGGGTCCTAACAATCACGAGACGAACTCGAGACAGACCTAAAAGCCGCCCTAGCATGCTCCTACGCAAAACGGGATGTATGTATGTACAGGCATGCGATAAGGAAAGCAGTAACACATAGACAGTTTATGGGGGTTAGATGCAAGTAATCCTACCCTGTAGGTTCCTGTCTTAGGTTGAAAGGTTCTAGTGCTTTGTACGCATGACGAGGCTGGTTTTGGCTGAAAGGGGTTCCTCTGACTAGAGCCGCGGTATACCTCCCACTGCAATGCGTGCAGCAAAGCAATGGTCGAACGGTATTACGACTCATCATCGTCCAAGGTTGTTGGGCATTCAAGGACCCCGAGCTCCAATAAACTGTGCCGGTTACCCAAAACACCTCAACGGGGCTTATCCAACACCGATGCAAATGGAGAATGCCAAAGTTTGACTAAATGAGAGAGATATGCAAAATTTTGGAAATGCCTTTTAAAGTTTGGCTCACTTTTATTAATCAATATTTAGACAAAACTACACAAGTGAACAATAACGAAGCCCCAGTTCGGGTTGGTCGGATGTTGAGATCCTGTTACGTTACCATTCCGTTCTTCAGCAGCGCGGAGCGTACTGTTTTGCCAGGCTTTTGGAAATTGTTCATCTATGTATTAATGCCTAAATACTAATTAATGCAATGATTCCCCAACAGAGTCGCCACTGTGGGCACACGCCCCGAAAAATCGCCTGATTTTGGTTTGGAATGAATATTGTTCGGGGGGCGGCCCTTTTGGAAAATAGCGCGGCGAAACGCTTCGATTCAGAGTCGCCACTCGGGTTTTAGCAGAAGAACACCCAAGGAACCGAACTCGAGAACGTTTGCTACGTTTTGCTTTGATTTGAAAAAGGTTTGATTTGATTTGAAAAGGCGTAGACTGGTCCGTCGTCACCTTCGATATCTGAGGTTCGGGAGCCAGGTTACGAGAGGGGAAGGGTTTTATGGCACCCGTCTCGCCCAATCCGGAGATCGGTCTCTACTCAGGCATTTTATTAAAACATTTGCATTTTTCTCTCATTTTAATCATTTTGGCCAGTTAGGGCGGGGGAACAGTTAATAGGGATTAAAACTGTAACACGTTGCAGTTTGTATGACAAAATGTTTATGGATGATGATTTGCTTGCTTGAATTGAACTAAATGTAAGAACATAGATTGAGAACAAGCGCTGCCAGAAGCTCAACGGGATGATGTACGCTGCCCGTCGGGTGCGTGAGCAGCCGACATACTGGCACGCCATGGCCTAGCCACGGCACGCCAGCACACCCTGCGCATGCCACCTTCATGCTGGCGTACACTAACCTTCTGGTTCTTTACAGCTCTTGCTCTCAATCCTCTGGGCTCTGGAAGGGACCAGTGCACACCCAGGGCAAACCACGCAGTTTATAATACGGATTATAACATGTACAGACATAAGGAATGGCCAGTAGCCAGGAAAATAGCAAGACAGACCCCATAAACAGAGTGGGGAGGAAAAAGAGGCCAGGATTGAACTGGAATGTAAGGGCCAGGCACTGATCTTCAGCAAAACATGCCGTACACCACCCTATGGGAGTCGTACGCCAGGTCTGCATGTGAGCCAGTGTTTGGCTTTACATCATCTGGGTTCTGGAACATGACCAGACATACCCCAGAGGCCTTGAGGATAAAGAAAGATACAAGTATTGAAAGCTACATTTGAACAGTTCTAAAATACAGAAAGCAATAGACTGGTTTTTAGCATGCTATAAGGTGATGACATCAAGAAAATGAGCAATAAATGAGCCCTACATGATCCCCACGCCAACTGCGCACGTACAGCCAAAGGTGGCGTACGGCTACGAGTAGTTGGCGTGCGCCATGTGGTGACTCCTACGACTGATTTATTTTACCAGAAAGGGGCCTGGACTAGTATCAGTTACTAGCCAGAACCCTTCTGGTTCCCCTCAGGAGTTGAAAACAGAACACTGCACAAAGGTGGTATACCTTTGGTGCAAGAGAGAAAGGATGGTGATGAGCTTTGTTAAGGATGGAGGCTGTATAAACAACTGATTCAGTAGAGAGAGGGGGTGTGAAGCTGTTCTATCTCTCACTCTTACAACAAGAGAGCAAGAACAAGAGAGAGGAAGGAGAGTAGACTTAGAGAGTTAATGTGCTAACCCCTTGCAAATGAATGCAAGGGGGGGTATTTATGGTGGAGAGAGGGGCTGGAAACCAGGGGTAATTAGCTGGGGTTAGGGGCTGGTTTGGGCTGGTTGAGGTTGAGTGAGAAGCCTCCATGCATTAAATGCATGGGACTAGGTGTAGGAGAGAGTGAGGGACGGTCCAGCACGAAACAATCATTAGGAGCACTGTTCCCTGTACTTTGGAGCCGCAAAAGCTTCGGTCGCGTGCTGTAAAAGCGGTGATTTGACCGGTCCTAAGCCTCCGTACGCCACCTACGACGTACTGTGCGCCAGGTCAAACTCAGTCAATGGTCGATGATTGACACGTGGCAAGTACCTGGCGCACGCCAGGGAGGAGGTGGCGTAAGCAAGGTATGGTTTTGCTGAGGTTCCTTTGGCTCGGGATTTGAGAGGTTTGAAGAGGCCTGAAATGGTTTGAAAAAGGAGGGTCCAACACCCAAAGCTCACATCCTTCCATCGACTCTGAACTGTTCTCGACCGTTTTATCATCATTGGGTCAACAAAGGAAGTAAAAGGACTAATCTGGACAGTCCAGAATGGGGTGTCTACACACCCAATAAATAACACATGCTACGTTAGTTATTACAACCACGAAAAATAATCGTGGTACCCAATAAATAACAATAACCACGAAAAAAATTATCGTGGGATCCAATCACATAAAATCAACGAAAATCATGTGACTATAATAGCTGGGTAAGAACGCTGCAAAACAGAGTTAGCACAGTTCTACGTTCTACCTTCTATAACCTACGGACAACATGACATGTTTAATCCATACGCGTGATTACAGCCTGCTCTGATACTACTGTTGGGAAACCGAATCCCCAAGACCCAGTAATGACGCGTACAAATTAGACAACAAAAATAAAAAAAACCCTGCAAGGCGGAATTAGGGTTTTACCACAACTCCCTGCGACACGAACGCTGGTTGAATTTGTTATAGCACGCCTTGCTATAAACCACGAATACTGCTCGATCGTACCTTACGATCTTCTATCGTATTCCCTGCACGTCTAGAACACGAACTGAGTGTGAACTCTTTCGCGATCTGTTTGCTCTCTCTAAGTCTGCCTCTATTTCGTGAATAATAGAAAAACGTTAATCTGACCTAGAGAGCATAACGTATATATATAGGGCTACGATAGGGACCTAAGGAGTAATAAGTCTGGGCTCCAAGTGTAAATAAGAAAACCTAATCCCACCAGGATTCTACTTCTTATTTCACTAATTATAATTCACCCCACTGCAGAATTATAATTGCACTCCCGTCCTTATCTCAATTTTATTACGAGCTTCATGATATTAAATACTTATTAATCTCTCCACATTAAGATTACCGACACCCGTTGATTAAAACAAATTACTAACAAATTGGAGACAAGAAATAATGGGATTCAGTAGTTAACTAGCTTATTACCTCCATTAACATCGTTGTTCGACAACACTTGCTTCATCAACTGAAAGTATGCAAGTAACAAAATATGAGAATATTTTTATAGAATTACAATAAAGAACATTCATATATCTAAAAAGAATCAACATACACTTACTTATTTTCTTACGGGATTCAATCCAATCATTGGTAGTCATCAAAGCCTCTACGATACCCGAAAGTAAAGAAGCACGACTTTCATCAATTACCGTACCTCCCACACTAAACGCCGCCTCCGAAGCAATTGTAGTAGCCAAAACAGCCAAAATATCATGTGCCATCTGTAGGGGGATGAAAACAATTGATGCTCTGGATAGCACCAAACTGAAGCGGCTCCACGTGCCTCTACACCGGAACCCTAGTTCGTCGTCGGAACCCTAATCTGCAAAACAGACAAGGGGTGAGCGCACCTTTGCTTCTCGTAGCAAAGGCCCTCCGATGCCAAAGTTAGTATCACGTACTGGCTAATAAACCCTAATTATCAGTAGGAGAATCATGCAAATGCTTAATATTGCGTACCTTTTACCTCCAGGTTTACCTTGTATTTATAGATTCACGGATGCTTGCTGCCCAAGCGTCCTTGTTGCCTTAGGATTCCTATCTCGTATGGGAAACCTAAGGTATCTTGGATTCTCGTTCCCTTATCAATTCATTACCAAAAGAGTCTTTTTAGGACTCTTTTCGTATCTAGCCAAACATCCCATTCTCGTTGGGTATCTTTCCAAGATCCTACATACTCGGGATCTCGTCTATCCACAGTATATTTCTATTCTGGAACCTTCTAGAACATTTTTGCCGCCTCATGCTTTAGGGCAACTTCTTCCCCTATTTGGCTATCTCGTTGCCGAACAGCCAACATGGTCCAATGACCTCAAGTACAACTGGTCCTCCTTGTTATATCTGGACAAATGACTTCACATGTCTTTGTCCTTATCAGCCGAACAGACTACCTGGGTCAATGGCTTCTCATGTCACTGGTCCAAATCGCCGTTCACCGTACTGCCCGGCGATGGGTTCTCACGTATTTACCACGTGCTCCTGTTCATCACGTGTTCGGCTATTAATTGTATCTGTTCGGGAATACCTCCTTACACCATCCTTGCCAAAGTAGGATATTTCCCACTGTTCACCTTCCACCAATGTAAAATATCATTCGAGATGTCCTGAAGTATCAAATATGAGCATATAGCTCATCCTGGGCCAATTAAAGGACCCCAATGTCCTCTGCCAGGCTCTTTACCCTTTCGGGATGTCCTGATATGTTTTCGTTGTGTCCATAAAGTTTCAAAATCCTTTTCCAACCAGTCCGCACCGTTCAAATCCAACTTTGGTCTATAAAACAATTTTCGTAAAATCATGTTCAAATGAGTATTGAGGTCATGGATACGTCCGACGAAGTTACTAGGTACAAGCATTTAAGTTGAGGGTCATTTGGGAGGTATTCTGATGAGTTGGAAGTAATCAGAGATCAAAACGGTGAAAAATGGAGCAAAACAGCAAAAGCTGGAGATAAGCAACAAGTATCGATACCAATAAAAATGGTATCAATACCATTTGGTCAAAAATCATTCCAGATGCAAGGTTATCGATAACGATGACAAATGGTATCGATAATGATGATTTTCTGGGTTTGGTAACGCGAAGGTATCAATAACGATGACAAATGGTATCGACAACAATGGGTTTTCTGGGCTTTGGAACACAGTGTTATCGATAACAAAGAAAATGTTATCGATAACAATGACTTTCGAGCAGATTTTTAACAGATTCTCATGGGTTTCTCAGCAGCAACAATACCAACAACAACAACAACGATCACAAACAAGAATCAAGCTACAAGAGACAAGTCATAAACATATATTGAAAGTTAGAACTCCCAACCTCAAGATTAAAGAATGAAATCAAAGGATCCTCCAAGCCCTAGCGCAAATCTTGGAATCGAATGGGATACACTTCCTCCGAGCTCAAGCCAACGAAATACGGACTCTACTACGCGAAGGGAAGATGGATTGAAGGGTGTGTTATGTGGGTTTTGTGTTGTTTGGGTGAAATTTGGTAAGAGTGAGAGTAAGAGAGTGAGAGAGAACGGGAGAGTGGGAAAAGAGGAAAAAAGGGGAATTTGTTTCCCTGCCTTTCACACACAGAAGTTATATACCCACTACACACACACATCACACTTTCACCCCTTTAAATGCAACACTTTACCACATTAACCCCAATCTGTATATTCCAATTCAACTTCCTCCTTTTTATTCCTTAGAAAATATTTAAATCAATTTTATGAATTTACGGGCCTTTACAAACACCACATTCCAGCACACACTAAGATTTCTTAGTCGATCATCTACTATCAATAAAAATAGACAAACAAGTTTTGGCGCTAGAAGGATGGCATCTTACTAATTTGGAAGTAATGGCACACGAAGTCAGGAAATTGGTTCAAGTTTTGACTTACATTGTGGCAAATCCACAAGATGGTTTAGCCCAAGAATTTTCGACTCTATGACGAAGGTTGATTGCACCAGGACAAGGAGAAAATCCTTCTTCCAATGGTTTGCTTAACGACAGGAGAACTTCAGAAACTTCAGATATGCCTGGGGGGCATCCTCAACAGGTATGTACTAATCCTACTTTTGAACCTCTAAATGGAGCGAATCGAATTCCATTAGGGTCCAGTCAACCTAGGCCTAGCCCAACAAGGCCAACAAATTTTTATCAACCAGTTCCAAATACTAGTGGAAGTAATGGAATTGGAAGTCAATATGGTAATGGCCAAAATGGAAATATTCCCATTGGTTTTAAAGTACCGCCTGGATTTGGTACTAATCAAAGTCAATATGTGTCTCCTATGGTACACTACACGGCAACCACAAGGGCCCCAAAACCATTTGTTCAATTGTTGATCAAAAGTATTCGTAAGAAGTATAGATTTTTCAAAAGCCATCTGTATTGGTATCCGTATTGGTTTTGGTTGAAATATGCCCAATTTTGGTTAAGATGTGTAGATAGTGTTTGTTGCTTTTCTACAATTTTGGGCAAATATAAGTGGCCAAATTGGCCACAGTTTTGTCCGCACCATCACTAAATTGGAAGTGATGGCAAAAATCAAATGTGGAAATGAAAGCCTTGCGTGAAAGGCTTGAACATTTTGCGGAGATGGAATAACGGCCATTTATTGGCCAACTCTGGAATCGTTCTGGATAAAGAAAAGAGCCAACTGAAGTGGATAATGGCTTGATAGATAATGGCCAATTCTTGAATCTGTTTGCATATATGGATGATATTTGGAAGAAGCAAGTGTAATATTGAGAAATGACAGAATTCTGCCTTGCACGAAAGGCTTGAATAATTTGAAATTGACCCTGTAACAACCCCGATTTTGAACGAATAAAAATCTCGTTGTTATTTCAAATTACTTATTTGCCCTTGAAGTGACTATATGATTTCTTGATAAATTCCGTCATAGTTAGATTTTGGTGATTGGTTAACTCTCGACTAGAAACCCTACTTGACCAATTTAGTTAGTTTCTAACCAACCAGTTGGAGGAACCAAGCAACCAACTCACCTAGTCACTAGATGAACCTTTTGAACCTCTTTGAACCTTTTTGCCTTTATCCATTGGTCCATAGAAGTTAGGGTAATCTTTGTCCATTGGATAATAGGCCCCACATTAAAATATGTTGATTAGTACCAATATATAATATTATGTTGCATATATGCACATGTGCTAGTACATTTAATCTTTGTTTATTGGGTATTCTTCCACCTTCCCATTATCCATTGGTTAATAACTACAAGGGAAACTATTACCCATTGGATAATAGGTTAGTCTTTCAACTAAGTACTAGGGTTTATTAAACAAAACATTTTATAAAAACCCCATGTGGTGAAGTATCAATATTTTATTATGGGACTTAAAACCCTAGATTTGTTTAGTACTACATTTATTTGTTTAATGGGGCATGTGCCTAAATAGAATTCTTTATTAGGGTATTTGGATTTGGAATCTTGTACTTTTGGTACCTAGTCTTTAGTGTGTGTGTGTGTGTGTGTATATATATATATATATATATAGTGTACTTGAGAGAGAGAGAGAGAGAGAGGACAGAGAGCCGAGAGTGAGAGAGGGAGAGAGGGCCGAAGGAGAGAGGAGGGAGAGAGAGAGAAGAAGATTTGAATTGTACCTTGGTTGATCTTCCATGGTACTTTGTCTTGATTTTGATCCTTGGGTAAATATTCTTCCTAGCCAAGAATATATTCTTTCATTGTCCTTCTACAATTGTTTAAACCCAAAATCTTGTACAAACCCTCCTTTCCAACCACCAAATCTTCCATAATCCAATTTTGGTACAAATCCTAACCATGCAAGCCTAGGGTTAGCCTTTGATCTTTCAAGATTTCATGACAAGTGTCAAAGATTGAAGTGTGGAGAGAGAGGGGGGGCCGGCCTTTAGAGAGAGAGAGGGAGTCCAATATTGGCTATAAAAAAAGCCACTCTCAAGCCATTCAACTCACACCTTCACTCCTTTGCTCTCACTTCTCTCTAGAAACCATTCCATTTTCCAGGCAGCTTACTGCCCTTCGTAGATCCTCAGTTTTCTCCTTCTTAATGTAGTTTTTAGAACCAACTCCCTTCGGGAAAGTTGTAGAGCACTTCGAGACCTTCAAGTTAGACCCAAGAACGACCTCAATCAATGAAGAAATGAAAAAGATATTGGCATCCGAAGTTCAGTAAAATTCTCGGATTTCCATTTCCAAACAGCTTACTGTCTCTTCCTTTATCACTGTTTTTCTCCTACCTAAAGTAGTTTCTAAGATCAACTTCCTTCACAAAAGTTGTAGAGCGCTTCTAGAGCTTCGATTTCGACTTAAGAACGATCGTATTCGGCCAAAGATTGACCGAGTTACTGCCATCCAAAGTTCGGTCCAGATTTGTGAGTTCACCACCCGTAGAATTTTCCAACTAGCTTATTCGGCCCCGACTAGTTTCGGATCAAGGTAGTATACTCTTACCCCTATCTCTATGTATATGTAGTTATCCTTATCTTCCATCCCAAGTAGAAAGTAGGTTAACTTGAGTTACTTTTCATCTCAAGTATTTGTATTTTGATCTTTAAGATGATTATGAGCATGCATATATGAATTGCTTGTATTACTTATGGCGTGATAAAGCATAAGTGATTTTTCACTCCAAGGGCATCCGAACATGTGGCGTTACGCTTTGAGTGTTGATTTGAGCATGATTAGCAATATAGAGTTGTATGATTGGTTATGTGGAAAGTCCTACCACGGAGTCTTTGCATGTAAACAAGACACGAGAACTGAGAAAGTAGAAACTTGGCACCTAGGGTGTGGTTAAATGAGAAAAGTGTTCCGAGGACGGAAATATTTTTGAAACGACATAATGACCGGTTTTGGTGGCATTATGTGAGGTGTGTGTGTGTTCCAATGGGAATCCGAAATAGCGGAACCATTGTGAGGTTGTATGCATTCCCATGGAAACCCGGAGCAGCGGAACCATGGCAAGGTATGGCTTGGTTATCCGCGGAGAGGAGCCAATGCAATTGTGTGCCAATGGGAACCCGGCGCAGCGGAACCATTGTGAGGATACTCGAGAACCCGGCGCGGCGCGGCGGAATTGTAGACACTCTACACTGGATTATCCGGATCAGCTTATTTACGGTCTTTTGTTGCCCCAATGATGATTAAAGGTCGAGAACATTCTAAGGTTGATGACAGGTTTTTGAGCTTTGAACATTCCTCATCCAAACAACCTTTCGAATACCAATTGCAAACTCTTCAAGCCAGAGCCATATGGCCCCAAGCAAAACCATGCCGGCTTACGCCAGTGTTTCCCTAGCGTGCGCCAGTAAACTGCCACGTCTCGTTGATCGACCGTTGACTCAGTTTGACTGGCGCACGCAGGTTTAACTCTGGCGCACGCTGGTCAAAGCCAGTCAAATCACCACTTTTCTATCTCGCGCTTGAGACTTTTGCGGCTCCCTAAGTTCAGGGAACAGTTCCCATGATGATTGTATTGGTCTGGGCCTTCCCCCTCTCTCTCCTACACACCCTATCAACTAGTCCCATGCACTAAATGCATGGGAGGCTCCTTTCTAACCTAACCACACTCCTAACCCAACTGATCACAGCCTCTCCACAGTCACATTGTGGCTATAAATACCCCTATTTGCATTCATTTGCAAAGGGTTATCACCATTAAGAGTCCAAGTTCCTTCCTCTCCTCCTCTTGCTTTCTATTCTCCTTCATTGAAAAAGTAAGAAGTAGGGAACCACCTCACACCCACACTGCCATTCAGTTACCATCCAACCTCCATCTTCAACCTCAAGGCTCAAAACCATCTTCAAACCTCAACACCAAAGGTATACCACCTTTGTGTGGCTTTCTGTTTTCAACCCCTGAGGGGAACCAGTAAGGTCCAGGCTAGTAATCAATACTAGTCCTGGCCTTAAACTGGTAAAATAAGACAATCGTGTGAGATGAAACATGGCGCATGCCAATACGATCATGCCGTACGCTGGTAACGGTAGTATGAGCATTACTGGCGTGGGGATCATTGATCGTCCATTTCTATTTTCTTAGACTTCTGTAATCACCTTACCATGCTAATAATAAGTTTTACATTCTTCTGTATCTTAGAACTGTTTACATTTAGTTTTCAATATCTGCTTTTTACTTACTTTAGAGGGCCCCTGGGATCCCTCTGGTCATGTTCCAGAACCCAAAAAATGCAAAGCCAAGCACTGACCATATGGCAAACCTGGCGTACAGTTTCATAACACTGGCGTACGGTAGTGTTATCAGGTTCCAGTGGCTAGCCCTTGTATTTAGCTTAAGTCATGGCCTCTTTTTTTATGTCCCCACACCGTTTATGGGGTTTCCTGCCCATTTTCATGGCTTCCAGCCGTTTTATCTGTCTGTAATCTATACATATGCTGCTATTAAACTGCATGGTTTGTGTTGGGTGTGCGCTGGTCCACTCCAGAGCCCAGAGGGTTGCAAACAAAGACTGTGACTGCAAAGCAGTGGTGTACACCTGTCTTGAGGTGGTGTGTAGGTTGTATCGATATGCAGTGGCTTGGCCAGTGCATATCGGGGTATTGCTTGCTCACCTCTCTGAAAGATAGCGTACCCCATTCTGTTCAAACTGATCTCAGTGCTTGTCTTCAATCTATTTTCATTTATTAATTCAAGCAAATCATTATCCATAAACATTTTGTCACATAACCGTAACCTATCAAATGGGAGAAAAATGCAAAAGTTTTACAAAATGCCCGAGTAGAGACCGATCTCCGGATTGGGCGAGAGGGGTGCCATAAAACCCTTCCCTTCTCGTAACCTAGCTCCCGAACCTCAGATATCGAAGGTGACGACGGACCGGTCTACGCCTTTTCAAAATCAAACAAACGTCGCAAGCGTTTTCAAGTTCGGTTCCTTGGGTGTTTCACCGCTAAAACCCGAGTGGCGACTCTGAATCGAAGCGTTTCGCCACGCTTTTTCAAAGAGGGCCGCACCCAAATTTTTTTTCGTAATAAAAATTTTCCGGGGCGCGTGCCCACAGTGGCGACTCTGCTGGGGACTCATTGCATTGATTAATATTTGGAAATTAATGCATAATTGAACAATTTTACAAAAGTCTGTCAAAACAGTACGCTCCGCGCTGCTGAAGAACGGAATGGTAAAGTAACAGGATCTCAGCATCCGACCAATCCGAACTGAGGCTTTTACTATTGTTCACTTGTGTAGTTTTCTCCAAGTATTGATTAATAAAAGTGAGCCAAACTCAAAAAGGCATTTTTCAAAAACATTGCGTTTCTCTCTCATTCAAATCATTCTTCGGCATTCTACATTCGCATCGATGTTGGTCAGCCTCGTTGAGGTGTTTTGGGTAACCGGCACAGTTTACTGGAGCCCGGGGTCCTCGAACGCCCAACAACCTTGGACGATGATGAGTCGTAATACCGCTCGACCATTGCTTTGCTACACGCGTTGCAATGGGAGGTATACCGCGGCTCTAGTCAGAAGAACCCCCTTAAAACCAAAACCGGCCTCTACATGCGTACAAAGCACTAGAACCTTTCAAACCTAAGACAGGAACCTGCAGGGTAGGATTTACTTGCATCTAACCCCCCATAAACTGTATATGTGTTACTGCTTTCCCTATCGCATGCCTGTACATACATACATACCGTTCTGCGTAGGAGCATGCTAGGGCGGCTTTTAGGGTGTCTCTTGTCGAGATTGTCTTACGTATGTTAGGACGCTGCCATGGACCGATGACGAGTCGTGCATCTCAAGGTTGCACGTTGTCAAACTTTCAAATCCTTTAATCAAAGACACTTTGGGAAATCAAGACTTTCTAAGTTTTTGTCTGAAACACAAATCAAAGTTCCAACAGCAAAAACATCGGAGAGAATGTCGTGATACTTACACCATCAAGGCTCCGGCACAGTGCTGCTTACGCCATTCCTGTTACGGTATCATGCCATCCACTCTGGTTGTCCCAAAAGTTCAAACGTTGAAACATCGAAAAATAGCCAAAGGCTTAGGCTGTCTTGACATCTCTTAGTGTCAGTCGATTCAGTCAAGAATACATTGTCGAAAAGAAATCCGAGGATTCTATGGCAGCGTCCGAGTGACATAGGGCAGTCTCTCTCTAGTACTAGAGTCTAGGAGGACACCGACGACGTTGACATGATCATTTTCCTTTTTTGGCAAAATCTTTCGAATAACTGCTGCAGGCTATCACTGAGCTCTTATACTTTGCTGTCTAGCTACATTATGGAAAGCTCCGAGTTTAAGGGCCAAACCTACTTGGGACTATCCGTACGGGTTGTTTGAGAATCTGTTTTGGGGTTTGCTTCTCGGTCAGCCACAACGGAAGCTCTGGCTTGTACTCTGTCAAGGGAGGATTCACCACCAACGACTCTGCACGAAACGCCTCCGTCCAGTCCATCTCCGCCCACAACGCCAAAGTTGGTCAAAACCGAAATCTTGGAAATGGGCCGAAATCCCGCCTCCGAACCTTGCTAATGCTTTAGCAGATCTCCAGCATAACTTAGCCATCATTTAAGAAAGGACTGATCAAGCCGATACCTCTATGGCGAATCTGCGTGCCCTGATTAAGGAGCGACTCCCTGCGGGAGGGGGAGGTAGAGAAAGGCATGACCGTCAACCGGAGGCCGAGGAAGTACCTCTAGAAGAAGTTCCTCCTCCAAATCCGGAAATGGCTGCTCTGATTGCCAAAATGGCAAAACTTGAAGAAACGGTTTCCAAAGCTGAAAGGATAGGAGCTGGTGGTTTGGACATGGACCGTCTTTGCCCGTTTCCAAACACTAGGCTGCCGGAAAGGTTCAAATTGCCGGACTTTACAAAATTCGATGGAACAGGGGATCCCAAGACCCACCTATTAGCCTATCACGGCGTTATGAAGTTGCATGGGGTAGAGGAGGAAGCCATGGCTTAGCTTTTCCCGCAGACTCTGGCTAGCCCCGCTTTTCAATGGTTCTTGTCTCTCGACATTGCCAAACGCCGAACAGGGGAGGACATTGGGGCAGCTTTCAACGTCCAATACAGCTACAATGCCCAGCTCAAAATGACCACCCGAGAGCTCAAGTCGACCAAAATGAATGCCAAGGAGTCTTTGCGGACTTCATCAAAAGGTGGAGGGCTAAGGCAGCTCTCATGACTGATCGGCCCAGTGAAAAGGATCAGATCCGTATCATCTCCCGTAATCTGCAGCCCAACTTCGCCAAGAACCTTATGCTTATTCAGGGCGCCGATTTCGATACCTTCTTTGAGTCCGGCCTTGCTATTGAAGAGGCCCTCCAAACTGGAGTTCTGCAGCGAAGTGATGCCCCTTCTTCTACTTCAAAGTCCAAGCCTCACACTTACACGGGCAATAGCACTGCTCTTTTCGGCGGTAACAACTACGCCAATGCAACATCTGCCAGCAACAGTGCTGCGCAGGGTTCCAGCCACGTTGTCGACATTAACCAAGTACAAACCCCTTAGAAACCCCGTAACCGCAACCAACCCCGAAACTTCGCTAAATTCGAGGCTCCCCTGTCTCAAGTGCTAGAAAGGTTGGTCAAATCCGGTCACCTCCGACCGTTAGACCCAACTCCTCTTCCTCAAAATCCTTCTCCGAGCCATAATTCGAATGCTTTCTGCGCCTACCATCAAATGCCCGGTCATTACACCGACTCTTGCTATCGTCTTCGTCATGCGATTCAAGACTTGGTGGACAATGGTACTCTTCCAACGCCCCCCAAACCCAATGTCATTACCAACTCCATGCCTAACCACAATTCTAACCCACAAGTGAACCAGATAGACCTCACCTCCACTATATTCAACCCCACTGACCATATAACCCAGAGCATCACCCTAAACCTATTGTGACCATCCCGGCGGAGCTCAATATCAACATGCTGGCAGTTGGCTGGGACATGGAGGACAAAGCAG
>WJXA01000108.1:0-48906 GCA_014282245.1 Rhododendron simsii | reverse complement strand
GGCCAAACTGGGGAAAGACACGGGGAAAACTCGGACCCTTTATGGTAACCCGACAGCTATTTCGTAATTGAAGGAGGAGGCCACTGTATCTGGGCAAGCTGAACACTTTTGGGATCAAGTGATAGGGCCTGGCTTGCCGGGTTTTGAGATCTTCACTGCTGAACACTGGTCTGATGACGAGAGGAAATGCAAAGGGAAAGCTGGCGCGGAGAGATTACAGGAGGCAGTTTATAGTCGCAGTCAAGGAAAGGTGACTGATGACTGGCCTGGTTGCTTACCGTCTGGGGCTCACTAAGGCTGACCTCACGCCTTCCAATCTGGCAGTCAAGGCCTATGATAACACGCGCCACGTAGTCGAGGGGACTCTCATGCTGAAGCTTGATGCCGAGGGTTTTGAAATGGACGTGGAATTCCATGTGGTTGACATCCTTGCCACTTTCAACCTGCTGTTGGGAAGGCCATGGCTGCATAGGGCGGACATCATGGCTGTACCATCGACTCTCCACCAGAAGGTCATGTTGGGGCTACCTACCGGGACTCTAACCATCTGCGGAGATTCTGGGATCCGCCCGCTCAAGGACGATGGGACGCCTGTTTTGGGGATCATGCACGGGGAGGAAGACTCAGACTTTGGGGGATTTGCTTTCGACACCTCCGGCTCAGTCCTGTCCATTGTCATGGATGACGACTTCATAATCAGCTCTACTGCCCTCGAAATCATGAGGAAGATGTCATTCATGCCTGGCTTAGGGCTCGGGATCAACCAGCAAGGGATCGCTGAGTTCCCTGTCTTTCCCTTTACCGAAGGCCGCTTTGGCCTGGGATACACTCCCCCTACCAAAAAGGCCAAACTAGGGAAAGACACGGGAAAACCTCAGACCCTTTATGGTAACCCCGACAGCTATTTCGTCCGTGAAGGAGGAGGCATTGCTTATCTGGGGCAGGCTGAACCTTTTTGGGATCAAGTGACTAGGACTTGGCTTCCGGGTTTTGAGATCTTCGCTGCCGACACTTGGTCTGATGACGAAGAGGAAATTGCAAAGGAGGAGCTGGCTGCGATGGAATTCAAGAGGCAGCTAGTCGCAATCAAGGAAAGGGCTGACTGGCTGGTCGCTTTTGATCAAGGGGGTCTAGAGGAGCTATTCTCCCAAGTGGGTTTGGTTGGCAAGGAAGATGAGGCTGAAGTGCTGATGCTTGGGCCCGACTCTCCAGATCTTCTCAACGATCCAACCTCCCTCATCGTCGAAGCAAAGGGTAGTCTTAATAACTGCATTTTTACTCCCCGTCTAACATGCATTGACGATGTATCTGAATCTGACACAGAGTCTGTCGAGTCTAAGTCTAGCTCAGAGTCGGAGTTTGTGCCTCTCGGCCCTCCACGTCATAGCTTTTACTTCGAGTTTGAGTCGACTGTACTTGGCAACCCCTCTGGGTTTTATGAAATGAATGATCCTGCTTCCGACTACTTTGCTGACTTTTACATAAACTGTGTCGACCCCGACGATGAAGGAATCGACTTTGACGGGAACATCCCGGCCGAGTTGCATTCCCTCATCGAAAGGGAAGACGAAAGGCATGCTCAGCCTCTAAAAGAAGAAGTAATTTCAATAAATCTGAAAGATGAGGATGACCCCCGTATGATACAAATCGGTTCAAACCTATCCCCGGAAAATCACGCTGGTACCATTGAGGCGCTCAAAGAGTACTTCGAGGTTTTTGCCTGGTCTCACGCCGACATGCCTGGCATCGATCCCGAAATAGTACAGCACCGCATTCCGTTAATGCCAGGGGCAGTTCCTGTCAAGCAGAAGCTCCGCAGAATGAGGCTGGACTGGGTTCAGAAAATCAAAGAAGAGGTCACCAAGCAAATCGACGCAGGATTCCTGAGGGTTGCTGAATACCCCCAATGGGTTGCCAACATCGTACCTGTACCCAAGAAGGATGGAAGGATCCGAGTTTGTGTCGATTTTAGGGATTTGAACAAGGCAAGCCCCAAAGATAGTTTTCCCTTGCCTCACATTGATGTGCTTGTGGACAACACGGCGGGGCATGCCTTGCTCTCCTTTGTCGATGGGTTCGCAGGATACAATCAGATCTTCATGGCCCCAGAGGATCAGGAGAAGACAACGTTCGTCACAGAATGGGGGACCTACTGTTACGTGAAAATGCCATTTGGACTAAAGAATGCCGGGTGCACTTTCCAAAGGGCCCAAACAACTCTGTTCCATGACTTCATCCACAAGACGGTCGAGGTGTATGTCGACGACATGATCGTAAAGGCAAAAGAGGAAAAGGACTATCTCCCTTCGCTCAGACAGTTTCTCGAAAGGCTTCGAAAGTACAATGTACGTCTCAACCCGCAGAAGTGCACATTCGGGGTTACAGCAGGCAAGATGTTGGGGTTTCTAATCACCAAGAGAGGAATCGAGGTCGACCCATCTAAGATCAAAGCAATTCTCGAAATGGAGCCCCCGCGATCTGAGAAGGGAGTGCGGAGTTTTCTGGGAAAGGTTCAGTTTATCAGCCGATTCATTGCCAAATTAACCCCGACTTGCGAACCGCTGTTCCGCTTACTCAAGAAGAATGTCCCGTTCGAGTGGACAGACAAGTGCCAAGCTGCTTTTGAATCAATTCAGAAATATCTGCAAAATCCTCCGGTATTAATGCCGCCTACGCCTGGACAGCCACTGATTCTGTACTTATCTGTAACACCAACGGCGATGGGCTGTCTGCTAGCACAGGAAGGGGAAAACAGAGTCGAGAAGGCCATCTACTATCTGAGCAAGAAAATGGTGGGAAGCGAGGAGCGCTATACCCCTTTGGAGAAGACATGCTGGGCGCTAGTTTGGGCTACCAAAAAGCTTAGACACTACATGCTAGCCTATTCGGTGAAGCTGATTTCTCGAATGGACCCCATCAAATATCTATTCGAGAAGTCAGCGCTCACTCATAAGCTAGCACGTTGGTTGCTTCTGCTGGCTGAGTTCGATCTCCAGCATGTCACGAGGAAGTCAGTGAAAGGCCGCGCTGTGGCAGAATTCTTGGTGGATCACCCAGTTGAGGGGCCAGAGGATGTGAATTTCAACTTCCCAGACGAGGATGTACTGACCGTAACTGAAGAAGTATGGATGCTGTATTTCGATGGGGCTGCTAATCAGAAAGGGTTCGGAATCGGGGTGTTGCTGATCACGCCCGCCGGCGCTCATATTCCGCTCGCTTTCAAACTGAATTTCGATGTTACTAACAATCAAGCCGAGTATGAGGCCTGCATCGTCGGAATGGAGGCAGCAATTGCACTGGGAGTTGAGAAGCTCGAGGTTATCGGAGATTCGAACTTGGTGGTGTCCTAAGCCAACGGAGATTGGAGGGTTCGCGAGGAAAAGCTGAAGCCTTATCACCAAGACTTGGAGGAACTGATTCCTCGCTTCAATAAGGTGACTTTCACCCATGTCCCTCGCTTGAGGAATCAGTTCGCCGATGCCTTGGCGACCTTGGCTTCAATGATCGAACTCCCGACAGGGGTCAAAATGCGGCCAATTGTGATCGAACAAAGGGACCTGCCCGCTTATGAATACATCAACGCCGTCGATGATGTCGATGATGGCCTCCCCTGGTACCATGACATCTAGAATTTTGTGGAGCGCGGGGAGTTTCCCGCTGGGGCTATAAGGAAGGATCGGATCGCCTTGCAACGTTTGGTTGCTCAGTACATCATCTGCGGGGGAAAGTTGTATCGAAGGTCTCACTGCGGGATGCACAAGCTATGTGTGAATGGCGCCGAAGCAACACGGATAATGGAGGAGATTCACGAAGGGGTCTGCGGTCCTCACATGAGCGGCGTCATGCTCGCAAGGAAAATCCTCAGGCAGGGTTATTATTGGTCTACCATGGAATCTCAATGCATTGACTATGTGCGACGTTGCTATAAGTGTCAAATCCATGCTAACCTGCAGCACGTTCCTCCAACTGAACTTTTTGGTATGACCTCGCCTTGGCCTTTCTCAGTGTGGGGAATCGACGTCATCGGGATGATCAACCCCTCTGCTTCGAACGGCCACAAGTTCATATTAGTAGCCATCGACTACTTCACCAAGTGGGTCGAGGCTGAATCTTACAAGACCCTGACAACCGTTCAAGTTGCACAGTTCATTCGAAAGAACATCATCTACCGGTACGGCGTACCTCAGGCTTTCGTTTCAGACAATGGAAGCCACTTCAAGGGTAGGGTTTTGGAGCTATTCGAGGAATTTGGAATTAAGATCCATCATTCAACAGCCTACCGGCCGCAGACGAATGGGGCTGTCGAGGCTGCAAATAAGAACGTCGAAATGATCATCAAGAAGACTGCCGAGTCTGCAAGGGATTGGCACGAACTGCTACCGTTGGCCCTCTGGGGGTACCGCACTTCGATTCGCACTTCCACAGGCGCAACTCCGTTCTCTTTAGTCTATGGAATGGAAGCTGTACTCCCCATCGAGCTTGAGATTCCGTCTCTGAGAGTCATGGCTGAAAGTGGGCTCGAGGAAGCTGAATGGTTGAGTGGAAGATTTGTCGAGCTCATGTTGTTTGACGAGAGGAGGCTCCGTGCTCTGTATCATGTTCAAGGGTATCAGCGTCGAATCGCCCGGGCATTCAATAAGAAAGTGAAGTCGAGAGGTCTGGTAGAAGGGGATATGGTTACGAAGGAAATCCGGGCTCCAGTGTTCGATCCTCGTGGGAAGTTCCGGCCAAAGCGTTCTGGGCCGTACATCATCAAGACCATCCTATCTGGGGGTGCTGCCAAGCTCATCGACCTCGACGGCAATGAATTCAGTACCTTGGTCAACCTGGATCAGCTCAAGCGCTACTATCCCTGAGAGATGCTCGTTGGATCGAAAACCACAAGGGTGGGCGATTCCAAGCAAAAGTTAGAGCAGCCTGCTAGACCGAAAACCTAAGGAGGCGGTCTAGGCAAAAATAAATAGGCAAAGTCAAAAAGCTCGCTAGACCGAAAACCTGTTAAGGCGGTTCTAGGCAAAAGTTAGAGCGTAAAAGGAGAGGTAAAATACACGAGCGAACCTTTGCCTGAACTACGTTCTGACCTGATTCCCTGCAAAGGGATACGTAGGCAGTCTCTCAATGAGACCCGGTCATATCCTATCAAGCTGATCCACGATCTGACATTTTGGGTTTGTACCAAGGCTGAGATAGTTCAAAGATTCAAAAGGCGGGCTGGAGTTGCGTTGGAGAATTCAAAAGGGGGAAACCCTTCATCTTTCAACTTTATTTTGCAAAATTATTATTTCTAATACACAAGCTGAGCATAAAAGCCTTAAAAGAAATGAAGCATGAAAAACAGAACAAAATGCTTGAGAAGCCTAACGGCTCACAGCTTATTCTAAGTACAGTAAAGTGGTTTGGAGTCAGCCCATGTTTGTTCTTGCATGCACATCTGCTCTCAGCCACTGTCTATAGCGATTCTTTAGCCGAGGGTTGAAATCTGGCATCTCCGCCTGGAGAATCCTCAGGCCCCAGCGCCTCTGATAACCGCCCAGCGTCTGAGCATTGAAGTTGGGAAGACGGAAGCCCCCGGTACTGATTCGGGTATTCTCCTGTGAAGCGCCCAGTTGGCGAAGGATCCGCCCAGGGATATAGAATGTGAAGCTGGTCAGCCCCGCAATGACCACCCTGTCAAAGCCGTCAGAATGGATGGTCATGTCTGGAAGGTCTAGCCAAGGACACCTCCAAGCAATTTCATCGGGTTGCATCTCTTGCATGAACTCGTACCAGCCCTCCACATCCAAGTCAGGATACCGCATTTCCCTCTGATGAACCCGTTTTGGAAACAGGTTCCAGCCCGCTGCCGGTGGATGCAAAAGGCTCAGCTTGTCCGACAACCACAGCTGCATGAGTGATAAAACAAGTAAGGAGTCAGATAAAGCCTGAGCGAAAAGACAAGTAAGGAACTAGGAAGCGGCCTAAGCCGAGTGTCGAGGTAAAACGAGAATGTGCGAAAAACCAGAAAAAGGTGAGCTGAGTGAGTTTACCTGAAGCAAGAGTGGGCTCCCGCTGAAAACGGCCGATTGGCCTGTACTCACTAAATCCAAACCCAAGAGTGTCTCAGCCAGGACCAGGGGAATCACGTTCTTTCGATCCCCCATTTGAGCAGCCACGCTCACCAAGGAAGGGCTGACCCGCCCATCAGCAAGAACGAGCAAATAAGCCGCAAGCAGGCAGATAACCAGGGCGAAGCGCCGACGAGCTTGAACTTCGTCGCTATTCGGGCTATCCAAGTCCACATCTGGGCTGTACATTTCAACCAGCCGGATAACGTTCACTTGGCCACCATCTAGAATTGTGTTCGCCAGACCCCGGGAAATGCCAAGCGAGCTGGCCAGCAGTTTTGGCATGCTCACTTGATAGGGAGGAACGACGAGCGTCGGGGACGCGTAAGTGCGGAGGTACGCCTGAAATTCCTCCACGGTCGGGCACATCTCATCATCGCCGAAACGAAAGACGTGGACGTCCGGGTCCCAGAATCTCAGGGCGGCCCACAGCAGCGCCGGGCGGATCGGCACATGTCGAAGAAAACGGAAAGAAGAAAGCCCGTGGTATTGGAAGTTGAGCCAATCAACACCCAAAAAGGACACTAGCCAAGGCTTGAGCAGTGTTGGGAGGGGATTATCCATGGGCAAAGCAATGTATATGCTAGGAATGAAAAGGGGAGTAATTGGTGCTGTGAATGCCCTGAAGGAGGCACCCCAGCTTTATAGGCTTTCAAATGACCGTTGTAGATCACATGGGACATGGAACCAAGTAGCTAGCCTCCAAGGAAACATTATACCAAGTACTCTGCCTCCCCTGAACTCTCAGAAACCGTGGGGAAGCCGTGTGGGGGTGAAAACAAAATGCCCCCTGAAAAAGGACAGTTGGTCAGTCAAGTGGACCTGACTCACAGGAACTTGGCGTACGCCAACCTAAAGCTGGCGTACACAGGGTTTTCACCATCCTGGCGTACGGGTTCAACAACTTGGCGTACGGTATGTTGGTGCACCAGAAAGCAGTTTGCAGCAGCCACTGCCGTTGCATGGTCGTTTTTAGTTCCAAGGCTTGTTTTGGCTATTTCTTGATTCCTACAAGTTTCAAACATCATTTGGGACTGCAGCAAAGCATCGGATCCTAAAAGCCGCGCCCGTCGAAGATTTTGAGCCCCCGAAGGCCCGTGTCGGACTAAAATCGAGGATACGGAGGGTCGAATTTCGTTTTGTAGGGTTTTGCCAAGTTTTGTTACACCGTACATGTCACATAGGACTTGTGTGACTGTACGGGGGTGTCGGTTTCAGTCCGGGACCATATCGAGTCGTCTTTTGCGTCTTATGTCCATTTTTGCGACATTTTCAGCCTTTTTTCGGTATTTTCCTCATATCGGGACATTTCTACCGGTTTCAATGGTTTGTACAGGTCATTGTACGTCTCTGTAGTCTATTCAAAGTGTCAGTTTCTTCTGTTTTGGAGAAATATAGAATTTGGTCTATTAATACCAATTTTCCCGTATCCTCCGCGTGTCTGGGGTATATCTCGTATCCTGGGGCTTTTCTATACCTTTTTCTTCGAGCTAGACCCATTTTTGCACATATGCAAGTGTTTGTGTCGATTCAGAACTATCATCAATGCATGTTAGATATTAGGGGATGGTTTGTTCGCTTCCCTGAAACACGAAATCAAAATAACTAAAGGAATCAACAAACAGAAAACGCAGATATTATTTCTACCATGTATACCATGTCAAAGTCCTAAAAAGCAAAAGGTGGGAATGTATCAAGCGGCACAACGGCCCGAGCAAACTCAAAATGTACCAAGGCACACTCGCCCAAAAGTCAAAAGGCACGCAGGCCTTATATCCAAAACAGCAAAGTATCAAAGTGTCAAAGTATCAGTGTATCAAAAGTCAAACAGCAAAATAGACTAAGGCTCAGTGATAGCCCTCAGTCGTCGAACAAGTCCTCGTCGTCGTCCTCCTCCTCGCTCTCTACCAGCTCGCGCGGGTCTATCCGGAACCGAGGGTCCTCCACGGAGTCAGAGTCGCTGCTGAGGGACGTACTCTCCTCCTCTTCTTCTGCTTCCTCTTCTTCTCTCCTCTTCTTTTGCAAGGGTCCCTCAGCAGGCCTCTTCTCCGCGGACCTCTTCCTCAGCTCTCGGCGGAATGGGAGATCCTCACTAGCAGCCGCAATGTGTACTCCTCTTTGAGTGCTCGCTGCTGGTCGGGATGAGCTCGGTGCTATCTTCTTCTGAGGCGGTGGCCTCGCGCTCTTCCTCCTAGGAGCCGCCCTAGCCTGCCCCTGCATTGCATTTAGCTTGTTAACATTTGTGTACATATTGCATATATATATTGAAATGTGAAAGCAGGACATTATTCTATCAAAGTTTCAAAGTCATACCTGAGGCCGCACAGTAGGAGCTGGAGCTGGAGGTGGATAGTGCAGCCGCAACTGGGCACCGCTAGCAATTCTGTGAAACTCCTTCTCCATGGCCTTCATCAGGCGCACCGCCTCTCGCACCCACTCCATCGGGGCCTGTGTTACAATAAATGGTCAAGTCAGTTTGCAAGACAAGTATACACATGCAAATCAGAGTAAAGAAGGGAAATACAAAGGATGCTATAGTATCGTACCGGTCCTGTGATCTCCTCGGGCTCTCTCCTAGCAGGCTCGAACTGAACAGTGGCCTCCTCTCCCTGAGCATCCCGCACAGCCAGCGTCCAAGAAAGCCGAGGAAGGCCCGTCGCCCTAGCAGGCTCACTCCTCTCCCTCGAGCGGGCAGTCCTGCCTTGCCCGCGCCTCTCCTCTCCAGCTGCTCTAGCCTCGGCCTCTACAGCTCCGTGCTCGACTACCCCAAGTGGTCCCGCCAAGTACTGCCTCTGATAGACAGCATAGTCACGCCCGGGCCTCAAGAAAGCACTAAGGCCTGCTGGGACGGTGAAGCGCTGCAGCTCAGCCAGCGTGTACTGGTCCGTGTGTGAAGCGCGAGGCGGAAGTGGACCCGGCACCATAAACTCTGAAGCCTCAAGTGACTGCCGTGTCACTCGATCCCCCAAGTACCACTGCCACCCAAAGATCGACTCCAACAGCACGCGGCTCGCGGCTACCACCCTGCTCCGGGAAAGGTACTCCCGCTCAGCCTCCGTGGTCCTCCAAGGGTCCCACTCCACCTGCAAACATTCAACAATCAAGCAACAAACAGTCGATCAGCGACAGCATTGAAGCAATTCAAAGGCAAAAGTAGGCGATAAAAGGTTGTGTTCTACCTGGGTGCTCGACAGCTCGTCAAGGTACGCCCGGAAGGCCTGGAGGCTACCTCTTGCTGCCTTCTTGCCTCGGTACTGTGGCCCCCATATCAAAGCACGGGGGAGCGTCTTCAAGTTCGGGCATGAATTCTCCGGAGGGTACATCTTCAGCACCTCATATGCCCATAGCTGCAAGTTCAAGCAATCAAAGCATCAGTACAGCAGTCGCAGTTCAAAAGGAAGGGAAATACTCAGAAAAGTAAAGATTATGAGTCTATTTTTCGTACCTCCCACACCCTCCAAAGGCCAGCAATCGCCTTCTTCCGCCGAGAGAACTCCCCCATGAAGCTATAGCACGTCCCCAGAGCAGCGCCTCCCCAATCGTACCTGGCCGCCGTGCGCAAGTCAAACAAGGCCGGCAAGTAGGCCAAGTGCACTGTGGACCTCTTGTTAGGGTACAGCGACGCCCCGAACAAGTACAACAAGTAGGCCCTCGCCATCTGCTCCTCCTCCTGCTCCGAGTGCGGGACCCTGTCCTTCAAACGCCAGTGGAACTGGTCGTGGGTGAACGTCTCTGAGATACCCACGGGCACAAAGCCCAAGAACCACTGCAGCGCCTCCGGATCTCTGTGGATCCCCGTGTCGAATGGGATAGGCTCTCCTCCTACCCTCAAACCCGTCAGAGCAGCAAAGTCCGCCGGAGTCACAGTCATCTCCCCGATCGGAAGGTGAAAGGTGTTGGAGGCATCCCACCACCTCTCAGCCAGCGCCGTGAGCAGGGCATGATCGCTGAGCGTGGCCGTCTGTGTAAGGATGAACGGCCTGAACCCTGCAGCATCAACCAAGGACCTAACCCGCTCGGGCAGCCCTCTGTACAGCTCAAGGGAACTAGCAGGACCCCCGTGCCCCCTTGTACCACCTCTCGTCCTCTGCACACCATAAAAGCAAAAGAACAAGAGCTTCCGTTAACATGCATACTATAACAAGCAGTCGAATCAAGGTTCAATTCAAAAGGGCATTCAACATTCTAAGTTCAATTCAAGGCCCGTGTTTACCATGAAGTCGAAACAAGTTATTGCAAAAGCGTGATGTTTTATAAGGTATCCTACTCAGTCGAATCAAAGGCATTTGGCATTCTATCAGTCGAATTCAAATTCCGAAATATCAACAAGTCGAGGCAACCTACAGTCGATTCAAGCTCGTTATCGCGCATTTCTGTCAGAATTCTAGCACGTCTACAGTCGAGTTCAAGTATTTTCTACCCAAACTTCCACCTACCAAGTCAAGCTATCAGGCATGCATGTGTCACCATACTATCAGACGTCATGCACAAACAAGCTATGTACAGGTACAGTAATAAAGGACTACAAGAGAATCAAAAGTGGAGTTCAAAGGAATACCTGCGCCCAGTCCACCGACAAGTGCCACTCCGGGTCTCTCAGCACGAGCTCTGCGTCGTAATCATCGCGTCGGGGGTGTAGCTTTCAAACCCGGACGGTATGAACAAATGTGGCTCCGGGGGAACATAGGCCCCTGCCTCAAAAGCCGGGCGGCCTGCAGCCCGCATCGCCTCTGCCCGTGCCACCGCTCGCTCACGAGCTAGGCCACCCTCCTCCTGGGCCTGCTCGACTACCTCAGTCTCCCGTACGAAGGCATCCTCCGCAGCCTTGGCCCTCTCGGCCTCAACCCGCAGGCGCTCCTCCTCCTGAGCCTGCGCAATCTGTCTCAGCCTCTCCTCCCGGGCTGACATCACTGCTTCCACCACCGTCGGGTTCTCTCTCAGCAGCCGGTCAAGCACCTCCTCTGTCACAAACTCCACGAAGTCCCCGCGCGTAATGGGAACGTGCGCCGGGGACCCCGCCGCCGGCCTGAACTCCGCTGGCCCTGTGGGTGCCACAATGGGAACATCCTCCTCCGCCACAATATCCTTGCCCCGTGCCGGATCCCTTCTCAGCGCATCCGGCCGATCATCACCGCCACCAACATCACCACCGCTGCTGCCGGCCCCGGCTTGGCCCATGCCTGTCACCACCAAACCCTCTACTCCACTTTGGAAATCCAATCGTCGCACCCGTGGGCCCCCTGCATCAACGACGGACGGCGTACGGTCGGTCGACCCTGGCGTACGCCGCCCGTCGCTGTCGACCACCTCTGTTGCATGGCCGCCGTCGCCCCATCGCTGCCTGGGATCACTGCACCAACGTCCGACGAAGGCTCGCCTGGGGCCTGATCGTCGATTCGAGACCTCTCGGCCTCGTCTCCGCCCGTTCTCGACCGGCCCTCGTCCTTGCCGCCGCCATTACCGCCACCGCTACTGATTTCGGCCATGAGTGAGTGTGGGTAGAGTGTTTAAAAAGGAGAGAAGAGATTGGGAGGAGTTTGAGAGGATTTGGAAGTGTTTTGGGAGTTCAAAAGCCGAAGAATGGCGGTTTCCCGAGTTCTGCAGAAGTTTATACGACATGGGAACGAGCTGGGCCGGGTCTGGGCCTGGATCTGGACCGGGCCAAAAAGATTCCTGGCGTACGCCAGGATACGGTAACCGTACGCCACCCTGTAATGGGCCGTGGGCCCGAAAGGCCTTGGATCAAAGTTCCCTCCTCAAATAAAGTCCTGGATGGTCCAATGCTTATTTATACCCCTGGTGGGTTTACTCCCCAAGCAGAGTCCCGTCCAATTTCAATTCAACGACGGTCCACCCGTCCAATTTTCAAATCAGCGACGGTCCACCAGTCCAAATTTCAAATCAGCGACGGTCCACCCGTCCAATTTCAAATCAACGACGGTCCACCCGTCCCATTTCAAATCAGCGACGGTCCACCCGTCCAATTTCAAATCAACGACGGTCCACCCGTCCATTTTCAAATCAGCGACGGTCCACCCGTCCAATTTTCAAATCAGCGACGGTCCACCCGTCCAATTTCAAATCACCGACGGTCCACCCGTCCAATTTTCAAATCAGCGACGGTCCACCCGTCCATTTTCAAATCAACGACGGTCCACCCGTCCAATTTCAATTCAACGACGGTCCACCCGTCCAAAATTCTGCCCTCCGCAGGAAGCAGTCTTTCTCAAATAATCTGGCTGGCTGGACTCACCGATCAGGTTCTTTGAGGTTCATGTCTTCTTTATCTTGCTCAGGATAGTCAAGAGTAGGGTGTCTAGACAACCTTTGACGTTACTTGTCTCCACTCAACCAAATGGTGCTCCAAGTGCCGTCAAAGGGGGGCTTCTGTAGACACCCCATTCTGGACTGTCCAGATTAGTCCTTTTACTTCCTTTGTTGACCCGATGATGATAAACGGTCGAGAACAGTTCAGAGTCGATGGAAGGATTTGAGCTTTGGGCGTTGGACCCTCCTCTTTCAAACCATTTCAAGCCTCTTCAAACCTCTCAAATCCCGAGCCAAATAAGCCTCAGCAAAACCCTACCTTGCTTACGCCACCTCCTCCTTGGCGTGCGCCAGGTATCTGCCACGTGTCGGTCATCGACCGTTGACTGAGTTTGACCTGGCGCACGGCAGGTCGTAGGTGGCGTACGGAGGGTCAGGACCAGTCAAATCACCGCTTTTACAACATGCGACCGAGACTTTCGCGGCTCCAAAGTGCGGGGAACAGTGCCCCTAATGATTGTTTCCTGCTGGACCGTCCCTCGCTCTCTCCTACACCTAGTCCCATGCATTTAATGCATGGGAGGCTCCTCACTCAACCCCAACCAGCCCTAACCACCCCAACCCCAGCTGATTAGCCCTGGTTTCAGCCCCTCTCTCCACCATAAATACCCCCCCTTGCATTCATTTGCAAGGGTTAACAACATTAACTCTCCAAGTCTACTCTCCTTCTTCTCTCTTTGTTCTTGCTCTCTCATTGTAAGAGTGAGAGACAGAGAAGCTTCACACCCCCCTCCTCTCTCTGATCAGTTGACATATAGCCTCCATCTTCAACCAAAGCTCACCACCATCCTTTCTCTCTCTTGCACCAAAGGTATACCACCTTTGTGCTGCGTTCTGTTTTAAGCCCCTGAGGGGAACCAGAAGGGTTCTGGCTAGTAACTGATACTAGTCCAGGCCCCTTTCTGGTAAAATAAATCAGTCGTAGGAGCCAAGCCATGGCGCACGCCAGCTCCTCTTAGCCGTATGCCACCTTCGGCTGTACGTGCACAACTGGCGTGGGGATCATGAAGGGTTCATTTATTGCTCATTTCTTTTATGTCATCACCTTCTAGCATGCTAATAACCAGTCTATTGCTCTCTGTATCTTAGAACTGTTCAAATGTAGCTTTCAATACTTGTATCCATTCTTATTCTCAAGGCCACTGGGGTATGTCTGGTCATGTTCCAGAACTCAGATGATGTAAAGCCAAACACTGGTTCACATGCAGACCTGGCGTACGACTCCCACAGGGTGGCGTACGGCATGTTTGTTAAAGACCAGTGCCTGGCCCTTACATCCCAGTTCAATCCTGGCCTCTTGTTCCTCCCCACTCTGTTTATGGGTCTGTCTTGCTATTTTCCTGGCTACTCGCCATTCCTTATGTCTGTACATATGTATAATCCATATTATAAACTGTGTGGTTTGCCCTGGGTGTGCACTGGTCCCTTCCAGAGCCCAGAGGATTGAGAGTAGGAGCTGTAAGAAATCGGTGTGGTAGTGTACGCCAGTTTGGAGGTGGCGTGCGCAGGGTGTGCTGGCGTGTAATGGCTTGGCCATGGCGTGCCAGCATGTCGCCTGCTCACGCACTCGACGGGCAGCGTACATCACCCCGTTGAACTTCTGGCAGTGCTTGTTCTCAATCTATGTTCTTACATCTCAAGCAAGCAAATCATCATCCATAAACATTTTGTCATATAAACTGCGATGTATTACAGTTTTAATCCCTATTAACTGTTCCCCCGCCCTAACTGGCCAAAAATGATCAAAAGAGAGAAAAATGCAAATGTCTTAATAAAATGCCCGAGTAGAGACCGATCTCCGGATTGGGCGAGAGGGGTGCCATAAAACCCTTCCCCTCTCGTAACCTGGCTCCCGAACCTCAGATATCGAAGGTGACGACGGACCAGTCTACGCCTTTTCAAATCAAATCAATCCTTTTTTAAATCAAAGCAAAACGTGGCAAACGTTCTCGAGTTCGGTTCCTTGGGTGTCCTTCCGCTAAAACCCGAGTGGCGACTCTGAATCGAAGCGTTTCGCCGCGCTATTTTCTAAAAGGGCCGCCCCCCAAACAATATTCCTCTACAAACCAAAATCGGGCGATTTTCGGGGCGTGTGCCCACACATACCCACAACGTGTCGTATAAAAAAATTCAATCGGAATGTTCAATTAACGATAGTTAAAATCAGTAAAATGCCATACCACTAATTATTTTCAATTCCCGCCACATTATTTTTTCAAATTTTAAAATTCCACCATATTATCTTAATTTTTGATTCCCTTCACACTATTTTTTCAAATTCTTATTTGTTCCTACACAATACCTCAATAATTTAAACTAAAAATGAAGTTCTTGCTTAAAATTTTCATCCAAAAAATTCACCAAAAAAGAAGTACTATACCCAAATTTTTGAATACAACTACAATTTCCTCTCAAAATATTAGTCTAAATTAAATTCTTTCTCTACAAAAATTAATTCAAAAAATCAAAATTCCTTCAATTTTTCATGGAAAAATGAGAGGTCACTAAAATAAATAATTACCCAACTGTCTCAAGATACGGATATTCAAAGCGGTGCACTTAACAATTGGCACTATATATTTGACAGGTGGATCAATGCCAAACCTTCACCCTATGCATACAAAATTACAAATCCAAATTTAATGGTGGTCCTTGGAACTAGGTCATGGAAGTACAATATAAATAATTTTGTAAATTTATTGTCATTACACTTTCTTTTTAAAAAAAGGGAAAAATTTAAAAAAAATCCCTAAACTTTGAATCCAATGTCAAATAGGCACCTGAACTTGAATAAACTTCAATTGAACACCTGAACTTTCACTCCGTTATTCAATTTACCCCCTGTCGTCTCAATCCGTGACTTTCCTAATGGCAACCGTTGAGCTGGACACTAACATACAGGACAAAACATTAGAGGGAGAAATTGGAGGAAAACAACAGTGATCTAACACCTATTTAAGGCCCCGTTAGGCTAAATAAGCCTATTGGCTTATTTTTTGTCTTTATTCAATTTTTTTTCATATTTGTTATTTCCTGTCAATTTTTTTGGAGATTATTGTATCGTCATAATCAGAGGAATCTAAAAAATAAAAAATTATAAACGAAATCCATTTTTTTAATAAAAACGAAAAAATTGGCTTATTGACTTATTTTTATCTTTATTCAAAAAAATTAGGTTTCGATCGTAATTTGTTACTTTTTAGATTCCTCTTTTCATGATGATGCAATAATCCCCAAAAAAATGACAAAAAAATACAAAAAAAATTTTTAATAAGGACAAAAAATAAGCTAATAAGCTTATTTAGCCGAACGGGGTCTTAAAAAGGTACCAGATCACTGTTGTTTTCCTCCAATTTCTCCCTCTAACGTTTTGTTTTTGTCTGTTAGTGTCCAGTTTAGCGGTTGCCGTTAGGAAAGTCAAGGATTGAGATGGAAGGGGGTAAATTGAATAACGAAGTGAAAGTTCAGGTATTTAATTGAAATTTATATAAGTTCAAGTGCCTATTTGACATTGGATTCAAAGTTCAGGGGTTTTTTTGAATTTTTTCCTTAAAAAAATTATTATAGTTGACATACTGATTTACACCAATAACATAGGCTATAATATGATCTACAAGTGTAGGCCAAGCATTAAGACAGATGTATTTAAGGCCATTGCTTTCTCAAATTTTCAACCTAAAAATAGGGCATCTACGTGCAAGAAAGTATTATAAAATTAATAGCCTTTAGAATTTCAAATTATCAATTATGTACCACAATGAAAAGATGTTAGAGTTTGGACATTTATCTAAAAGATCTGGGGTTCAAGTCTTGCACCCTTCATTCCTTTTTCTTTTGTTTTTAAGAATGCTATTTTTTGGTTAAATTACATAGAGTCCTTGTAGTTTCATACTTCGACAAATCTAGTTGTTCAATTTCAATACAACATTAAAATCTAATAATGCACCATCTGAGCCCCATGTAAGGTTTTTTTTTTTTATAATCTAAATCGTCTATCTTTTATATAATATCAATTAGGTCATTCGTACAAAAAATGAAGTTGATGGCTTATAGCTAGACACTTAATTGGATAGAAAATATCATTCTATTATTCAATCTGTGTGCCGATGATGGAGCTTCCTAAACTTGATTGAGGCAAAATTTTACGTCGGTGAGTTAATCAACAAAATAAAAAACTCAATGGATTTAATTTTCATTAATGTGTCACGGTAGCATGGCTACCGTATATTCAATTACAATAGAGGACTAGGTTTCATATAAAAAATAAATTGAATGTATAATATAAATTTCATTAGTGAGTGTATTTTTAGAATGATCGATCAGGGCTGTTAGGATGTTAAGTTATACGATATTTAATTTGTGATATTTTAGACATGTATCTTGCTTGGGTATAATAATTATTGATTGCGCTACGACATATTTTGGTCTTGTATCTAGTACCTTTTGATCGATTTCTTTTGGTACGACACATTGTGGTAAGTAAGTGCCAATTTTTTTGTGTTGTCATAACAATTGTGGTTATGTTATATAATTTGTAATATTTTACATATGAGGGAGAGGGAGAGAAAGTTAAGGAGGAGAGAACAACCTGTTACCTGCTAAGCCATTTTTTTATTTTATTAATTGATTTAATCAATGGGTGGTCCAGATTATTCACTTTGAAATCCAATGGGTTAAAATTATGGTGCGTACGGTACACCCCCTAATAAGGGGTGTGTACCATAGGACTACCCTAGCTCCTTTATGTATTTAAATCATGTGAGTGAAGTGGTTTTAGTAACCTGTTCTTGTGTTCACAGACATCTCAGTGTAAATAAAAACTGAAAATGCTCAAGGTGAAACGGTTCTTTCTTTTTTCACCCCCTTTTTCATCAGTTCTAGGTGTTTCGATTCCCAAGTCTTCGAGAAAGTGCTATATGCTTAGTCTCTGATAAATTCATGGTTAGTGTAGAAACTTTATATCCATCTCAAAATCAATTGACAATGAGTGCAGAGGTCCCCAATGTTATTAAGTGATTACTCATTTCACACCCAAGCAATGTGGAACTTTATTTTTTTAACATTCCCCTCATGTGTAGCCGCGTTTGAGGTCTGTCACGTGTGACCACTTTTGGGTCCTATCATCTTGCAGCTTTTTTGCTGGTCTGTCATCGTGGGGTGTGGATTGTAAATTTTATAAAATATGGGGTGGAACAGGCCCCGCTCTGATACCATGTAGAAACTTTATATCCATTTGAAAACCAATTGGCAATGAGTGGAGAGGTCCCCAATGTTATTAAGTGATCACTCATTCCACACCCAAACAATGGAACTCTATTTTCTTAACAGTAAGACTTCGGTTCTCAAAGGTCTTGCTAGCTCATAAATATGTTGTTTACACTTTTCTGCACATTTTTTTTTTCCGATTTTTCAAACTTAAAAATTCACCACATTCAAAGCCCTGAATATCTTATCATCACAAGAGTTTTGTGTGCAGCATTTTGATATATTTGACATATTGTGATACCTTAACCCCTGCCCGGTGGGTTGCAACTAATATTTTCCTTTACAAAATATATAAGTAAACTAGTAATTGTCTGCAATGCTTTCTAAACATAGTCTTAATGAAGTATCAACTCCCACTTTTTCAAAGCTTTTTTTTTATACAACGTTTGTTTTATGCCATCTCATATGAGGTGAGTTCCGGATATGCGTATGGTGCCACCTGTTAGAACATGTGTGAACGTTGAGTCTCACATTGGATAAACAGAAAAAGAGTTGGACCTTAATATACAATTGGATGGCTCACCACTTACAAGGCTTAGCCGTTTAAGTGGATATGGGTCATTCAATGTATATTGGGCCCAAGTAATGTGGTGGACTATTTGCCGTTACTCCCATACAAGTTAGGCCTTGAGCACGCAGTGGCGAGTCGATGCATCGGACGAACTCCCAACAAATGGTATCAAAGCCGTTGGTTGACGATCTATGGGAAGACTCTCAGCGCACCATTGAATGGGTTTGCACAGGAGACACTCGTGGAGCGGTATAAAGTCCAAAAAGGTGACTCCCGATGAAGCAATGTGGCTCGATGTTGGAGTGCCGTATTGGATGGCTCATTGTCGATGGAGTTGACTCGTTGGGGAGCATGGTGCAGGTGAATGAGCACGTTGGCTCTCAATGGAGTTCTCGTCGGGGAGCATGGTGCCGGTGACTAGGCACGTTGGCTCTCAATTGAGATGACTCTGAATCGATTGAGTGGGTGCAGAATAAGCCTAGTTCGGGAGATAGGGTTGAGAGTATTAAATCAGAATCAAGGGGGAGCTTGGATGCAGAGAGAGGTTAAGGCCCAATATTCGGTTCACACATGAGGGGGAGATTTGTTAGAACATGTGTGAACGTTGAGTCCCACATCGGATAAACAGAAAAAGAGTTGGACCTTAATATACAATTGGATGGCTCACCACTTACAAGGCTTAGCCTTTTAAGTGGATATGGGTCATTCAATGTATATTGGGCCAAAGTAATGTGGTGGACTATTTGCCGTTACTCCCATACAAGTTAGGCCTTGAGCACGCAGTGGCAGGTCGATGCATCGGACGAACTCCCAACATGCCACCGACTGCAAAATTTTTTTTTATCATTTGTGTGAAGCGGCAATGTGTTAGCTAGGCTCCTAAAACCTCATACATCGGTGCACAAAAGGTTTCAATGAAGATAGCGGACGCTGCCGTAGGATTCTGTCTTTAGGGGGCTGGAAAGTGTGTAAAACGTAGTAGGAAAATAGAGTATTTGTCTTACCCGTTCAAGGTTTCGCAATTATTTCGGCATTAACCGTGGATTTATCTGTGCAGAAGCACAGGCCGCTATATGTTCGAATGTATCTGTGTAATCGCGCAAGGACGGGAGGTGAAGCGCTCTTTCAATGTTGAAATGGTGGGCAGTCGTGTTAGAGTTCTATAATACCGTAAACTCAAGAATCATCCTTTAAGCACACCGCACCTCCCACCATTGTAGAGGTCCTCAACAATCTGACCTCAAAGTCTCAAACTTAATACGAGCAAGTATTATGACAGTACGAAGAATGATCACAATCTGACCTCTAGAGATCGATGCATCTTGAGATAAGCTTACTAACGTATATACCCATTACCCAAACGTATTTATACCGATAGATATATAGATAGATGAAACAAACAACATAATATTATCAACAGCTTGTTATTAGTGATATCAAGGAAGGGGCAGGTGAAGATAGTTGGAACCTACTTAATTTTTGGTAGAAGTCTGTATGATGGGAAATGCTACAAAAGATGGAGTTACAACAAAGGTTACATAGTGTAACTTTGGACTCTTCCAAAAAGGATGTATTGCAATGGAATTGGTCTATAGACAAAAATTTCTCGGTGAAATCAGTTTATGGCCAATGGGAGCAACAGGTGCAGGCCCGAGATGAGGTATTGGGGTCCGTATGGAAGAACCTTAGTCTGCCTAAGGTTGAAATTTTCTATTGGCTGGCTTTACAAGGAAGGGTGGTGTCCAGGTCGGTGCTCGTGAGCAAGAATATGATTCACATGGGTCCATTGTCAAAGTGCCCATTTTGTGCTTCCTTCGAGGAAATTCCTGAACACCTATTATTTCCTCGAACACCTATTTTTGCACTTTCAGTTTTCCTGGAATACTTGGTCGCTTATAATGGTGTGGTGGCAGATGTTTTGGGTTTGTCCACCCTCTTTGGCGGACTTAGCTAGTTGGTGGTTTGGCACAAGGTTTAGAAATTTGGAAAGGTACATTTGGGAGATGACTTTCTTTGCGACCTTATGGTCATTGTGGCTTGCAAGGAATGACCTCATTTTCAACAATATCTCAAGATCAACCAGTGAAGTAGGGGACCAGATTAAGACTAAGGTGGCAATGTGGATGAAAGCTAAGTTCGATATCAAGGTGTACTCGGTTGAGGATTTTAAATGTTTTCTTCATGGTATTCGCAAGCTGAAACTCTAATTTTGGGTTTGAGGTGTATCACATCCAACCCCCGGCTGGATGGTGTATTTTATTCTTTGTGTTTCCTTTTTCGTGGTTGAGCAAGTTCGCTCTTCCCTCTTTTCCCCTCAATGTACCCCTTTTGAGATTTATAAAATTGTTTCGTTTGCTGAGAAAAAAAATATATTATCAACAGCTTAAAATTAGACCTGCCCCAATGTGAACTATGAACTGTTAATTGCATTTAGGACTTGAATTCATCTATCAGTCTTTACAAGAAAGAATAAGTACGTTATCAATGCGATCAAACTCTAGTGTATGTGTAGTTCAAAAAACAACAACAAAAGACTCCAGCATATATATGTAAGTGTTAAAAATTTATCGCCGTGAAAGGATAGAAGATGAGCAAGACTTTTTTTCTTCAAACTCTTGTTTTTTTGCTAACCCGTTGCAATGCAATGTAGGCAGCACTTCGTGTAAAGAATTGTTCATCCAATGTGAAATTTCTTTAACTTGTGGATATGGATACGCACACAAATTCAGAGTTATGTTCACAACTATAGCCTTCATATGACATTCTATTTTGAACTTTGAAACCAGTAATCCATTGAGTTTGTTTAAAGTTGAGGAGTGTTACCGGCTTCCTAATAGTAGTTCCATGCTAAGTGGAATCATCCTAAGTGGAGTGATGTCCTGCTCTAAGCCTATCCATTGAGAAAGGAATCACAACTTCGCAAGTGTTATAAAGCTAACTTGAAAATGTCTAAACTCTCTCTCTCTCTCTCTCTCTCTCTCTCTTCTGAGCTTTAAACTTGAAAACTTATGTAGGCAACAGGTAATGATCAAAACTGAATCATTGGCGTCAATAAAGATAGGCCTATGCTCATTTACGGCTATCCTATGCGCTGCTTCAACTTCACTAAACATGGAAAGAGCAATGCCATCCTATGCTCATTACCATCGACGCCAGTACTACGAACTCCATATGCCTGTCCTCTAATAGCAATGCCATAGCAATTAGAGAAAAAAAAGAAAGAAAGAAAGAAAGAGAAAGAACACCAATACATCTTGAAAATCAAAATCTAGAAAACAGAGTCAAAAAGTGAAAGTGAAGAGGGAAATTACTTTGAAACTGATCTGAAACCGGGGTGTTGATGGCCCACCATTGTTCCGGCAGATGAAAATAACAAGGGCCTCAATAACCGCCACAAAATTTAAAGCCATGTGAAAATCTCAATAGCAGAAATCTTGTGTTAGTTTAATGAACGTTTGGAAACTGAAACGAAAGAAAATGGCGGCCAGCACATTTTAGTTTGTGTTTCCAAATTAAAAGCCGTTTATTGTGGTAGTAGCAGTTTGGTTATTAAGGAGTAGGTTTTTAAGTTTTTTCATTTCCATAAAACGTGGAAGAGTTGTGGGCGGTTATAGTAGGCAACGTGGGAAAGAAAGAGGCGAATCAGATTGATATTGGGGAACCAAATCCTCTGTGCCGGAAACCCTATGCCTCTCTGCTGTTCGATCTCAGGCCTTAAGAAAAAAGCACACATACACAAAAAAAAAAATCCAACAGCCGAAAACTCCACGGCAAAGAGGCACAGGTGTTATCGGTTTTTATTTTTCTTTGTAAAAAATCTAGAAAAAAAAAAGGTGTGGATTTGGAGTGATGAGAGGTGAAAATTCCCTTTTTGCTATCCGGATACTCAATCAAGCAAAATAACAGAAATCAAAAAATAATAAATGATGAATACAAAGATATACGTGGAAAACCCCTTAAATGGGTAAAAACCACGGGAAGGAAATCATGCACTATAACTCATTGTACGGTTACAAATGAACCTATACTTACAATCTAGAATTGCTCTCGATTGACCAAGGTTGATTGCTGAATCACTCGTTCACCACACCCACTGCTTGATCACCGTTGCCTTGAATCGCTCAAGCCTTCCACTATCCTTCGGAATCCACTAGAGGCCAACTCAAGTAAGTTGAATCAAAGATTGAAAAGAAACTTCTTGAAGTTTGTCTTATTGCTCGATGATCAATTGATCATGTTTGTACTTCAAGGAACAAAACAAAGACCCCTTGGATATATTCTTCGGTTTGGACGTTTGCCTGCTGATTGAATGCAATTTTTCTAGAAATTGGCCGGTAAGCTTGTGATCTAAGCGCTTCTTGAAGAAATCAATATTTGTTAAGGTAGGTCATATTGAAGCTTTCTGTATCTGATCTCACAACAATGATTGCTGGACTGGAACTAATGCTAATGCTAAATAACCGAGCCAGTCTTCGGATCATGAGGTAGACAAATAGATTATGGATCGATTTTCCCTTGTCATCAAACCGATCATTAATTTCTCAAGTATCTCTTCTTTAATCTTTGTTGTTCGGTAGCTGTTGGCACATAAGAGTTGGACTCTGGACAATCCAGCAGTTTTAGGCCTGGTATTTTTTGATATACCTCCAAAAACATTTTCATCTGTTGCGCATAAAGGCTTAGTAGCAACGAGATGATTTACCATTGTATTAAATCTCTTATGTTTTGGAAATTCTTTTCCCAGTTTTTTAACTTATTTCTGCATATGATTATACCTTTGAGTTCGCGTACATTGGTACTTTAATGAAAAAAAAAAAAAGATTCCTATGGTACTGAGTCATGAACTCAATGTTCTTGTAGAGAAAGCTATGTCTTAATACATGACATTTCCCAGTGCTTTTTAGACATTTCAGTCCTTCACATTTCATGGAAATAGCCTCTTCACAGCGGTGCTAAAAGTGCATAACTGCATACATCTCATCCTCCCATACCCTGATATCTGAGAGTCTTGTGCATTGGCATGTCCTTACGTACAGGGTATACATTGTGTGGTAATGCATTTGTCATAATTCAAAAACCTATTAAGTCATATGATCATTAAAAGTCGATCTTTTGGCTCCTAGGTACAAATATGCTTACGATATAACTTGATGATCAAGGCTTCATCCTAGTGTCTTATCATGTCTTCAGAAATATATAAAGAGGAAGGAGGAAGTTTCTCATCTAATGTCACTGGCCTTTGCCACACAGGTTGTTTGTACTAGAGATATAGTACCACCACCCCGAGGCGATTCATTTAGCTATAGTTACTCTGCATATGAGCTTATGGACACTGGCATGCAGCGAATTATTGTTCCAATCAAGCATTGTCAAAGGAGCATTCCCAGGTCTATTTCTTTATAGCTCCATCAAAAGCAGTTTATCAAACATATAGATTGCTGTCTTGTTATTCTCCTTCTTCTGCCTCGCATATGATGCTTTTTTTTGGGTTGTCCGCATTTTAAAATTCAATGTATTTCAAGGCCTGAATATCTTATCACCACTGCAGTATTGGACGCTTAACCACTAAATAGTTGGCTGCGCTTTGCATTATGTGTATATGTGTACCCTGTATTATTCCTCTTCTTTTCCTTTTTCCCTTCTTCCTTGAAGGAGGGTGGAGCTTGAAGAGTTAAGCAAGCCGCGCTTGTATGGTTTATTTTGTCTGACAATACTTCAGTAATAACCACCTAATTTGGCTAGAATATCTAATAACATCTTTATTTGTATTCAATGATTCTCATATCAAATGAAATACTTAAATTGCGCAAATAATCTGCACAAGGAAGCCTTGTATTTTTCTTTGGAATGCCAACCACGATTTGAAGATAAGTGATTTGTGGCAGCAATTGATCTGTTCACATTGGGATACTGGAGTTAACATGTTATAGAAATACTCAATAGTATCTCGCTATTCTACGAGGCTTCAACATAGTAGGTTAAGTTATGTGATTTCTACTCGGGACCATTTCTGCATTGGACATTCTCATTGTAGCTTCCGACTGTTTTACTATGCTACTTCTTAAAAAGAAGCAAGACTTTTCGCTCTTAGCTAGACAGAATTGGTCGAGAGTTTCTAATGGAAGAGAACATGGCTAGTGATCACATAGAGACTGAATTGGCTCCCATTTTTGTCCAGCTGGCACATGTTCTTATTTTTTCCATTTCAACCGCAAGCTAATGTATGATAGTTGCATACTTAATGCCTTGAGTTTTGAAATCTGCTGATCTCTCTATAAAAAATTGGTCTAGGGTCTACTGTAGCATGTTTGTAACCCTCTTAGTCCACCTCTCAAGTTTATAACCCACTAGGTCCACTCAGACAAGGGCCTTGTTTGGGCTTAGATAAAAATATGTATTTTTACTCTTTTTTATTTTTTGTGCTGCCAACTGAACCCTTGTCAAGCCAAAAAGGAATTAATACAAGACAAAAATGCCCTTGCCGACTTTTTTTTTTCTTTCCATTTTTTAGAATTTTGACAGCTCTCTTTCTTTACATTCTAGATCCCACCGTTGCACAGATAACATTATATGTGTTATTGAATTGGTCCACGCAGCGGTCTCATTGACTTGCTTGTGATAACCATATACGTTTATAACGAAGTTCAATTTTTCACAGATAACGTTACATGAACTTATTGCAATACAAGAACATATAATATTACACGTTTATATCTAAACTCATATATATGTATTATGTATGAGCTTCTAAAATTTTTTTTTATTACAATACAAGAACATATAACATAATCTGTTATATATTAATTTTATATGTTTACAATGCAAAAACAAACAAAGAACCTTACATATGTATTACTTTTGTCACAAAAATAAATACACACAAAAAAAAGAGATCTCGTAACCTTATAATGTTACTAGTGTAATGCACGTGCTTTGCACGTTTTCGCGTGCTCATTTGTTGATTCTGTTGTTTGCAAGTTTTGTTTGGTTGTCAGTGTATTAAGATGTGAACTTAGAGCATAATATTGGTAGTTTTGTATGACTGGTGTAATGAGAATTCACTGACGATGGGAGATGGGGCAATGTACTGAGATCTCATGAATCAAGAAGGCCATCATATCCCAATGAGAATTCATCTATGGCCTCTCCGTTGCTATAATCCAAGTTCTGATGAGAAGATATGTCTTCAATGTTTTTCATATCTTTCAGTAACAGGGCATGACTATGAGAATTTTCAGAATCCGATGACTTTCCATAGGGTGGCAAGAAAGTAATATTGGATTCAGGTGATGGGAGACATCTTCGGGCAGAGAACCGTGATTTTGACGCATCCTTTCAATGGCTAGATGGTTAAAGCAGGAATGACATTAGAATTTATCTAGTAGATACAAAATAATCAAGGAACCAGATTGAGAGCAATCTTACTCAGAGCACTGGAATGATGGTGTCAGAGGTTTCAAGTTGTGAGGATTACACATCTCAGTCTGCAATGAACCATCTTGGCTTGCATAAATGATTCCTTTGCCTTGAACAAATAGAAGGCTGCATAATTGATTCCTTTGCCTTGATTAAACAACAGCAGCATTACCATATCCTCCCCAGAACGCAGCATCAAGTAACACAAGACATAAGTAACACAATAGCAATGCGTCCATTTAGAGAAATGTCAACATCCAAAACCAAAGCTTGAACCATAAAACTTCATAACCGGCATTAGCATCCATATAAGCATCCAACAGAGATATAAATCTAGCATTCAATGATATAAATATTGGATAGGAAAAAATCAGCATCAATAACAGCACTTCCATGGTTCGGAGGTGTGATCCCCAAGCCCAGAAACATATCAGTTGAAAGCAAACATTCAGAGTATCATCCAGCAGTTATGTAGCATAGCTTTTCAGTAATGAGTATCCAAAGAAATAGCCTGATTACTCACCCTAGCTAAATGTGCTAGATGTCACCAGATAAAGTGTCCACAACGGAACAAAAAGATCCAACACCTAGAACCAATATAGACTCAACCCCACTCACCAACCAGCAGCCAGACACTACCCAAAAAAAAAAACCATGGAAGAACAAAAAAGAACAAGGAACAAGCCATACACCTCAGAAAGGCAGCCCCAAAAAACCAAAAAGAAACAACTAAAAGCCAGCAACCCCTCTCAAAGAAGCCCTAGAAAACCCAAAAAAGACAAACTAAACCAGCAACCCCCCCTCAAAAAAATACCCAAGCCTACAGAGCAGGACTTTAAAAAAAAAAAAAAACAGCCCCAAAAAAAACGCCAAAAAAACGACCAGAGACACAAACAAGAGCAAACCACACACACACACACAAAAAGGATTTGATAGGATCAAACCTCTCCTTTCCCACAAAGTCCTTGCCTAACTTAGAGTCAGGTACTGAGTTTATCTTCATCCACATTTTGGTTGTTCTTGAGTCCTTGACAAATGCCATAGAACATCAAAATTTGGTATACTATAAACATAATCTCATCGATAACCATCAAGATTAGTTGCAGGAACGACAAAAGGCTCAATTTTTGGGGGGTAAATGTTCTTCCATGTTGAGAAAATCTCTTTATTTTCCACAAACTTATGATCCTCGCATTTATAGTATGCAGACTTCACAGAGAATGTGAGGTCATTACTCCATTTCCATTGTAAAATATCACGTGTCATCCATTTGGACTGTAGATAGAATCTGTTTTAGATTGTTGAGTTGCTCCTCATCCCAAATGTATAAAGATCTTCTAAACTGGAGATTCCAAGACCTTTGATTCTGTCTTTCCATTATCTCTCAAATCAGAGCTTCCTTTTGAAAGCCTTTTCCTGCAATCACAACCAACATGCTAGTTCCAATAAAACACCAAAAAATGGTAATGTTTCATGTTGTGAGCATGGGCATTAAAGCCATGTTGCTTAATAATAGCAGAGTAGCCTGAGGTAAGCCTTCTGGAAGAAAATTGAAATTTGAAAATGGACAGAATGGGTACGACAATGTACGTGGTTTCAGGTTTGTGATAAGCTGTGCCTTGAATCAGAAAGACTAAGCACAAAGTTGAATACTGGTGCCATGTTTAACAGTTGTCAAATCATTAAACTGAATATTGTCAATTTGTCATTGAATATACGAAGGCTACCCTTGATTGGACTTTTAGAGGACTGATCACAACATAAAGCATGTTAGCTACCCCCTTTACACTACTTGGAGTCTGGACAAGTTTAAACAACATAACATAATTCACAACCTCACTCCAATTATAGCAACTGAATCTACAACCTATTTGTGTGTGTGTGTCATTGGATATTAATGAGAACAAAGCCATTGGTAATCTCAATTCTCAAGCAAAACATCTTGAGGAAAAAGCCCATCACAGATCATGGCCCATCACTTCAATTACTGATGCAAACAAGCCCTTTTAGTCAAACAAATACAGTTCTTCTGAGCCTATGTACCTGAATCTAGTGACATGTTCTAATAAAATTCAGTCAATTAGGTGGTTTAACGATCATAGAGATATCATAAATGGAATACATGCATGATTTACAGCGGCAATCCTAAAGCAAAATTACAACTACATCACTATATCACATAAATCATCCAAATTGAATACCAATGGAAATTTACCTCTGTAAAACACAAGACCACAGAACAGGCCGAATCACGCATCTTCTTTGTTGTAGACCTAACCAGCCCAGAAATGAAGCAATAAGAAATCTCATCTATCCTTTGAATGACGGCAACAACCGCTACAATAGTGTTTTGAACCTAACATAGTACAGCTACCGGAGTAAAATAAGGAGCTCGATCGGCTGAGGAAGTACTAAATTTCAGTAAAATCAGAAAAGAGAGTACAATTTCAGTGAGTAAATTCTGAAGAACCAAGCACTCGTCTCTCTCACTCTTGATTGATCGCCTAACGATAGTAAAATCTAGAAGAGAGTACAGTTTTAGCGAGTAAAACCTGGAGGACAATAGAAACTATTTCTATAAGTTATTTGGCAAAGAACATGCCATAACACTAATCGAAGCTTAGTTAAACTACAAGCCTGGAAAAGGATACATACGGCACAAGTCGTTGACCTTCTTGGCCATTCTTGATTTCCTTCTCTGCTTTGTTGATACTGGTAGAATAAGGTCCCAATCCCGGTATAAATCATTCCTATTAATCACTTAAAGTGACGAAATTTCTAACCATAGAACCAATTTACCTCTCTGCAAAATCAACACCAACAATCACAATTAGAATCATATGCAAATCCATTAGTCAAATATATTGCAATAGTTTCCCTTCGTTAAAAAAACACACACAAAAACTTAAACCTCAAGACAAATAAGACCTCACAATCAAGTTACTATCAGTACGACATAAGCATTCGCTTATGAATAAATCTCCTTTCAGTATAACTGAATGAAACAATCAAGGAAAGAGGTATCGGTATCTGGCATGGAAACAAAATCGACTCTGTTAAAAAATGAAAGCATCAAGCATCTTTTTTTATGTCAAACAAGGCTTTAGTCGCACATTCCGATTTGAAATAAACAAAACTGAATATTTCTTTATAAAAGGCACATCAGCAGTGTATTGTAACTTATGTGTGCTTTGTGACGTTGACTCTCCAGCCTTTACAACTGTGTCATTTGAACTCCTCAGATAGTACATTGCTCTAGGTTTAGTTTCAAGCCTATTGCGGTGCACGCACAAAACTTTGACAAAGTGCGGGCAAGTAGATGCCAAAGCATATTGGAAGCTTACAGCCATACTAAATGCAAGAAACCTTTATGGGCAATTCCAAGAATTACATCAAAGATGACTGATATATTGTTAGTATTATAGCAAAATGCTTAACAGACCGACACAGGAGCTCTAAAGCCCACCAAACGGCATAAAATGCCACACGTAAACGAGTTCACAAACCAGTTCAAACAAACATAAACTCTATCGCGTTGTACAATATGGAATACTTTTCAACAAGGATAAACTTACAGCAGAAATGTGTGGGAATTTAATTCTTAGTTGAATACATCATTGGGAGTTAGTTCAATCCTATTCCAGGGACTTACAAACGTAACATCTGCAGCAGATATGGTCTGGAAAACTGTTTTTCCTAAATCATGAAATCGAATCGGAGTTGAAACTGGAAATAAATCAATAAACTTAAGAGTAGAACTGCGGGTGAATTAATTTCTTAGTTGAATACATCACTGAGAGTTATAGCATTCCTATTCCAGTGACTTACAAACGAAAAATCTGGAAAAAAGATGGTCTGGAAAACTCTTTTCTCTAAATCATGGAATCGAATCAGAATCAAAACTGGAAATAAATCAATAGTTTACCTCTTCTCATGCCTCCTCTTTGATTTTAGCACGGCCGGAATGCGGTGAACCAATAACTGATCGCACATATCTCCTTTAAAGGCGTGGACCGCCGGAGCAACAGTGTCGTCATGATGACTTAGAAAAAATAAATCGGCTCAACAAGTACAGAAATTCAGTAAATTACGGAACCGAAGTACCAAGAGCGAAGCCTGCCTCTCGTTCAAAGACGACGGTAACCGTACCAAGTACAAGAATTCGGCGAAATCAGCAAAGAGAGTACCAATTTTAAGCGTGAAAACCGGACGACCGAGCTATCGCTTCTCTCACGAACGAGCGTTTCCAAGAATAAGAGCACACCCTGCCTCTCATTCAAAGACGGCGTCAAAAGTACCAGAATTCGGCGAAATCAGCAAAGAAAGCACCAATCTTAAGCGTGAAACCCGGATCACCGACCATCTCTCTATGGCTTCTCTCATGATTGAGCGTCTGCAAAGAATAACATAAGATACCAAGCCTACCCATACACAAACACCTGCAGGACCTAACGCAGAGGAAAAGCTCAGAGGACATTAATGTAAATTCACACAATGCCTTGGCTTACCCACCTAGGAACTTTTATTACAAGTGTATTGATACATGAGATTTTGTCCTTACTAACTTCAAAAAAAAAAAAAAGAGAGATCTTATAACTTCTTTCCCTTCGTCGTCGTCGCCTTCTTCACAGTCGACTTCACAGGTAACTTGATACTCTTCACCCCTTGAACAACTACACAAATAATAACAAACCAAACAACATTATCCCACCTTAACTAAAAAATATGGTTATATGTGAAGAACTGAGCTCCGTTATAAACATATATATATATATATATATATATATATATGGTTATCAGAGTAAGTCAATGAGACCGCTGCGCGGACCAATTAAGTACTTTTTCAAACCCACCTAGCATAGAAATTTACATATAACATTATTTGTTTTGTTCTATTTTTTTTGGACTTTCACAGCATAAAAATTTACATATAACGCTCTATGTTTTACTTTATTAAAATGGTCCGCACAGCGGCATTATTGACTTGTTCCTAATAACCATATATGTTTATAACAGAGTCATGTTCTTCATAGATAACGTTATATGAGCTTCTGTCCCATGTAACATTATATATGAACTTTAGTCGTGAGACATATATGAGTTTCTGGAATCTTTTTTTTATTATAATACAAGAACATATAACATTATACGTTTACATTTGAGCGTACATATATTAACATGTAATGGTATATGTTCTATTTTTTTTGGAGTTTCACTGCACAAAAACTCTCATGTAATATTATATTTTTACTTTATTGAATTGATCTGTGCAGTGGCCTCAATGACTTGTTTCTAATAACAATATATGTGTATTTAATATGTTATATTATGTGTATTAAACCATATTTGTTAACATGCTTACGATTTAGATAACCTAATGTTATATGTTTACTTGTTAAGTTATAACATATACATGACTTAATGTATTTAATCCATTTTTTTAAAACTATTTGAAATCGATATTTGATTAGTGGTTCGGTTGAATATATAACGTTATCAAAAGTGAGTCAGTGAAGCCGTTGCGTGGACCTGTTCAATAAAGTAAAACATATAATATTATATGTGAGTTTCTGTGTAGTGAACCTCCAAAAAAAAAAAAGAACATATACCATTATTTGGGTATTATTCAGAACATAAATAACAAATCAATTTCATTGATTTATGAGGCTTACATAGTTATAAATTTGATCAACAGATCTACAAAATGGATTCAAAGTCTTCTGAATAGCAATATGAAAATAAGATAAATAAATTACACCAAAAGACTTTAAACAAATTAAAATTCTAAATCTAATGACATTGGCTGTCTTTTTAGGCTTAATGATCCTGATGTGGCTATTCAACTTCATCATGTATCTTTGGTAGAAGGATTTGATGTGGAGGGCTCTTTTGAGGTTGGAGTTCAACCTGAACTCTATCACCGCAGTGTCATTATGGTTATCTGTGAAGAACTGTAGACATATATGGTTATCAGAAACAAGTCAATGAGTCCGCTGTGTGGACCAATTCAGTAATATAGAACATACAACGTTTTATGTGAGTTTTTGTGCTGTGAAACTCCAAAAAAAAAAAAAGAACATATAACATTATATGGGAGCTACTGATCTGTGCACCTCCCAACAAAAAAATAACATATGACAACCAAATCAATGACATAATTGAAAACATCCGAACCACTAATCAAATATCGATTTTAAATAGGAAAAAAAGGGTTTCAATACAAACAATCAATAACTACATCTGTCAGAATATAGAAAAACGACCACATATGAGATTATAGGTGAAAGAATTACAAATAATATACACATATAGCATTATATGTGAGAACATGTAACATTATTCAATGTTATATGTTCTTTTTTTTGGAATACCATAGGACAGACACTCACATATAACCATAAATGTTATTTAAACACATAAATTTTATCGAATATTATGATAAAAAAATAATATTATACATTAATGAATTAAAATTAATGGAGTACATATATGGGAAAAAAAAAAGATTATATAGCATTATATGTTCTTCCATTATACGTTTAAAGAATCAGATATAAACATATAACAATCACTTGCTTCTAATAACCGTAGATAGATTCAGACATATAACATTATATGTTCAGAAAAACTGGCATATGACAATATATACTCACAGAGATTGACACATAAACAATCCACATATAATCACACAACAGTGTATTGACATTTAACTTTATATGTCTGAATCTGTCCCAAATAACCAATTGACGACATAAAGAATCGAAACAGATTGACAAATAAAAAGTCCACATATAACCACACAACAGTATTGCCATATAACCTTATATTCACACAAATTTCCACGAAACCCAGTGAATACTGATCACATATAACCATATATTCGAGCAGAAACCAAATAATAACATAACCAAATCCTAACCACCAATAACCCAAATGACATATAACCATAATTGGTTATATGTTTCTGATAATGTACAGAACACACCAAATCCATATATATATTAACCATAAATACTAGACTAACTAAATAGTCAATGCATCTGTGCATAAAACCAGTGGCATAATCACCTTCCATGGGTTGGGGGCCTTCCACCACCAAATCCGCATGCGAGACGAGCATCTCCTCGTCTTCTTGCTGTTGCTGCCAGAAAAAAGAATGAAAGAATAGTCACAAACAATGTATTGGCATTGTCGGCGTTGGTGATGGTGATCTATTCGACGAAGGGCGACGGCGAGGAGGAGTGCGGCCGCGACGATGAAGGGCGACGATTGGCAGATATTCGCCTCTTACCTCTAGTGGTTCGCGGCTATAGCGGCGATGGAGGGCGCGAGGAGGAGTGCACTGGCAGTGCCGATGAGCAGGCGTGGAGGAGGAGTACATTGGCCGCGGCGGCATGCAGGTGATGAGAGAGAGAGAGAGAGAGAGAGAGAGAGAGAGAGAGAGGGGTCGTGCTACAAATTTGTGATTTCTAGGGTTTCTCTCTTTTATTAGTGGGTTATATAGGATGGGTATTGTTGTCATTGGAATTGTTTTATTAGATCAGTGGACTAGAGGGGTTATGAAACTTAGAAGTGGACTAGATGGATTTGGAAACTGCTATAGTGGACTTATGCAAAATTCTCCCATCTTTCTATTGGAGTCTGTGTTTGAAGTACTTGGCCCAGACTAATCCCGAGAAGCATCAAAGTCTTTTGGCATGGAGTTACTAGTCAATCAATTAGTTTCTTTAGACTTCAGGTAGCCATAGCTCTTTTGACATCATTTGGAAAGCTCTTTTGAAATCATTTGGAAATATTCACTAGTCAAATGTGGTTCTTCCCACACCTAGTACTACTAAGTGCTTTTACCCTTAATTTTGGTCATTTTTGTCTTAGAACTTGGAGTATTTAGGTTATTACTATCAAATTTTCAATCATTGTTGCTTAGGAGAGACTTGAGAGTAACTCCGAATTTGCCATTTCTCGGTTTTTGAATGTCAGTGCTATCAACATGTCGATTTATCTCCGCGATCTTCTTCTTCTTCTCCTATAAGACTACTTAATGGTTAGGAAATTGAAATGTTTGTTAGGTAGGTGCAGCAATAGTATTTACGATTTTATTTACCAAACATTTGTAATCAGTTTCACTTACTACGTGGAAACTCATTCTTCTTAATCTTAAAATCTGGGGCAAAAGGGTAAGTAGAAACTGTTCTGTACAAGTAGAAACTATATATTCTGTACAAGAACACAAGTATAATTATTTTTTGTCACTCCGATGAATTCCTATTCCAGGCACTAGTGTCCTACTACTTGTCATGCCTTGATACAAGCTTCTATTATCCCATCCTGTCTCCCCTAAAGAGTGTCGTAAGTGGGAAAACTACTGAAGATCTTCAAAGAATCAGGTTTCTATCATTAACAGGTTCTATTTTTGCAAATACTTAAAAAGTTTGTGTTTCATCTAGAGGCCATTTGATTGTGAAGTTGATAGTACTCACTTAATTTAAGCCCTCCAATTTACTTTTATTTGGTTCTCTTATTCAATTAGTTGGTGAGTTTAATGGGTTTGACGGGTTTGCAGGTTATGTGGACCGATGGATGCGAAATGGAGTTTATAAGGCTCTTGGAGTGTTGTGGAGGACATTGGAGGCTTGAATAGTGATCAAAAGAAGGAAAATGTTGGAATTTGCATGCTCCGTCCGGATGGCAATCACGCCGTCTGGAGGGCCCTTAACGAATTCTATGCCGAGCCTGCCGAAAAATCCATCCAGACGGTGGTCAGTCCTATTTTGATGGGCGACTCGTGTTTTGTTTTGCTTTGGAGCCCAATAACTATAAAAGGGCAATGCCGGTTCGATATTCAGGTTTTGAACTTCTGTGAGAAGGTTAGAGAGAGGCAAGAGCAACAAGAAGCGATCTCAATGTCTGCCATCAGCGAGAGCTTGCAGATCCCCTCCACGTGCTGCCATTCACCCTATCTAGGGTGAAGATTGAAGCTTACTCTCAAATAACTTTGCTTAAATAGTTGTACTTCTCTTATTCAGATTGGATTATGGGACAAGAACACTGTTGCAGTCTATGAAATCGATTTCAACATTTTCTATCTATTTTGTGTTTGTATTCTAAAGTTTAAATAAAGGTAATAAAATGGTTTTCTTGTGTTTGCAATTTGGGTGATTGAGATAGTGTTTATACTCGTTTTTGGCACCGTGGATCGGGCTTGTCGTGATTGGGACTCTTTTAATTAATTTGGGCCGAGAGCTAAAATATTTGATTGGGTAAATCTTGGGCCGTGTGCATTTTCCATTTGGGCCCAAGAAACACGCAGCCCACGAAGATTATGGCCCAAGATCTCTTAGAAGTGTAGCCCATGGTTTGGCCCATGAGGAAAATGTTAATCTGACCCACAAAGCTAGCCCACGGTTTTAGGCTCATAAAGAGGTGCTGAATTGGTTTGGGGAGCAAGGTCCACTATTTTAGGGAAGTGGTTATTTTTCTGGCAGTTGGTTTCTTTTAATTCAAAGGCCAATTGACTTAGTCAATTGGCCATGTGTCACGCAAGAGCACAAAAAGGGGGAAGTGGGCCGATATTTTACCAAGGCATGGGACACATGTCAACGTGTAAGAGAACCACTACCCATGATCAAACTCAACTGCTATTAACCTCTGAAAACTACCCATTATCTTGCACGCACAAAAGGAGGAAGCATCATGGGGCACATGTCAGTTTGTGGTGCAAAGCTGAATTCGGATTCAGGCCTGAATCAGCTTGTTGTTTTGCCTATAAATTCAAGTTCACAAGATGAAAAATGGGTCCAACACCAATAAAAACTCAACGCTTACAAACAAAGTCTTCCCAGCGAAGCACACTTTCCTACTTTCAGCAAAGTAGATTATTGAATACCTAGTATTCAACCCCATTCAAACTTACTTCATCAAATAGTTTGGATTTTACTTTTCTTGTACAAATTTTATTATCCCGGAGTAATAAAGTTCACGATTTTATGTTCTATTTCCTATACGACAAGGAAATTTTAAGTCAACAACCGTGTGCCAAACCACGAACCTCATTGTGATCTTTAACCTTTGGGTCACACGCAATCGCTTACAAGTTAGAAGTCAAGATTCACGGCAATCGTCATCAAAAGTAAGGCGCTACAAGTCTTGGCACGCCCGCGCTCAACGCATTCACGCCTGTTGCCAAAAACGAGAGTTTTCATTGGCACGCCCGGTGGGACCCTAGTCGTTGAAAGGTTTCAATCATGCCAGCAAAGAAAGTGACGATACCACCACAAGCAAATCTACAGCTGCTTGATCCTCCACGCAGCCCTGAAGGAGCTGCTGTTGAGGTACCACTACTTGAGGAAGCCGTTCCTCAAATCAGCGCACAAGATCTCAATGACGCCACAGATAGCGTCAAGAATTACATGTTTTTTTGCAGGACAGGAGATTTCTCACATCGTGTCACAAACAATGTCTCAGTCCATAGAGCCTTTGACTCTAGTAATCAATAATATGATTGCCGCAGTGACAGAGAGGCTGCCACTCGTCCCTCAGCAACAAGTTCTACCACAGTTCGGAGTTTATGGCAACGGCTAGGAACAGATGGGTCTAAGGGACTCAATACCACCACCACAGGCGTTCTACCAAGCTTCTTCGTCAAACAGCCCTGCACCGGCAGGGGAAAGGGCCAAAGGGGTTAGGAAAGAACCGACGCCTCAATCGAATAAGGAACAAAGGGCCGTTTTGGTGGAAAACCCAAACAGGCATGAAAAGACTGACAAAAGGCCTCTTCATGGAGGACAAGGTGCTGCTAAGGACAAGAATGTTTCCCATGCTCATTCAGTTCCAGAGACTCGGGGGGCAAGCCCAGGCGTGAATCTGCAGACACATGAGGCAGGCCCACGACCGCCTCTTACACCAAACATGATTGGAACAGATCAAGTCCTGGATTTGCTTCAAGAACAGTTAGGGCCTGGATTCAGGCCTATGGGCCGACCCATGTACAGGAAGCCCCACACAGAGGAGGTTGATGGAGAGGCTTTTCCCAAGGGATATCGAGTCGCTGAGTTTCAGACCTTCACAGGGGAGAATATGACGTCCACGGTGGAACATGTTGCCCGATTTCAGGTGCAGTGTGGGGAAGTTGGAACGAATGACAAACTTAAGTTAAGGTTTTTTCCGAATTCCTTGACTGCAACGGCGTTCACTTGGTATATCAACTTGTTGCCCAATTCTGTTCAGACCTGGGCCCAGATCGAAGAGATGTTCCACCAACAGTTTTATAGGGTTGAACCAGAGATAACGATGGCAGATTTGTCATGCTATCGTCAACTTCCACAAGTGGGCGTGGAGTCTTACCTCTTTCGGTTCAAGACAGCACGTTTCAAGTGCAAAATTCCTCTGCCTAAGGCCGAGTATATGCGTCTAGCATTGAACGGCCTGAACTTTGAGTTCAAGAAGAAGTATCATGGTACAGAATTTCGAGACCTGTTTGAACTGTCTGCAAAGGCCTCGCGTTATGAGAAGCTTCTTGAAGAGGAGAAGGATAGAAGGGCAGCTTCCAAGGGGACGTACCATCAGGACCCGAATTACGATGTTGCTGCGGTAGAGATTGAGGCTAATCTTGATGTTGATGTGGCTGAAATCATCAATAGAAAGCCTTATGTCTGTAAGGCCTTTGTCAAGATAGAGCCTATGAAGCAAACGGTCCAAAAAATGTCTAATAGGCCCACCTGGGCCTACATTTTTGACATCACCAAGGCAGAGGTCATTTTTTATCAGCTCTTGACGGACAAGTTACTGAAGTTGCCCTTTGGTCACAAAATCCCGGCATTGGAAGAGCTGAAGGGCAAGGAGTATTGTAAGTACCATAATTCTTGGAGTCATTCAACTAATAATTGTTTTGTGTTTAGGAAGGACATTCAAGATAAGATTGATCGAGGAGAATTCAAGTTTTCCGAGAAGGACAAGCAAGCCATGGGAGTGGATGGCAACCCATTTCCTTCAGGCCTAAGTGCAAACATGGTATCGGTGAGTATGAGATCCATGCCTAGAACCGCACCAAGGCCTAAAGTGAGCTTGGGGGCACCTTCAAGAGCAGCATTCAAACCTGAATCAGATAGGTACTGGGATCCATATTATGAGGAAGCTTTTAATCCTGAAAGAGTGAAGAAGTTAGAAAGGAAGAAATCCTGGTGGTTAAGGCCTGAAGGAGTCAGAAAACTAGAAAAGTCGAGTTGTTCATTGGTTTGCACTAAATGTGGGCATCATGCTATTCCATCCAAACCTATGTTAAAAAGCATAGTTGTAGGCAGAGCTGAAGTCAGGCCTGAGGAACTACGCAAGCCTAAAAAGAAACAGATCATGCGGGACTTGGTTTTCAACGAAATCCAGCCAGGTGTGATGGAAAAAGAAGTCAAACTCAACAATCTCAGAATTTCAGCTCCATCCAAAGGGAAGCCTAGGACTGTTAAGCCTCATGTCACTCCTCCAAATGAGTGGCATAAGGTTGAACATCCTAAGTTTTCTGCTCCGCAACCACCTTTGTCCCGATCTCAGAAAAGACGCCGCCAACGGTTTAAGCAGGCGAATAGAAGGGCTCAAGAGGAGGTAGATTTGCCTGAGGACATGATGGATGTTGATGACCCCAATGGGAAAAGGGCAATGGATTTACAGGTTGAACCAGTCAAGCCTAGGAAAGAACACTGTGGGCATGCGGATGCCCGATTTTCTTTCCTTTGGGAAGGGATTCTGTTCCCCTCCTAAGAAGAGAAAATGCTGCCGGTTCGCGAGAGCGCTTTTAAGCTGGACGACAAGCGTTTCGCAAAAATACAGAGTCGCCACTCGGGTTTGAAGGTCTGACACCCAAAGAACCGTATTTCGAAGCACTTGTCGCGCTATTTGACTTAAAAAAGTTAAGGAACCAGTCCGTCATAACCATATCTGGGTTCGGGAGCCAGTTTACGAGAGGGGAAGGGTTTTATGGCACCCCTCTCACCCAATCCGGAGATCGGTCTCTACTTAGACATTTGCGAAAATGTTTGTTTTGCGATTCCGTTTAATTAATCAGTTTTTAGCCAATTAGGGCGGGGGAACAGTTAATCGGGGATTAAAACTGTAACAATTTGCTGGATGTGATAGAGAATAGCATGGATGAATGAGGTGACAAGGAATAAATGAGATAATATTTAACACCGATTTCAGGATGCCAAAACAGTGCCTTGGTTTAAGTTTATCGCGAACAGTGGCCAACTTGCATCCGCGGAAGTCCCTGCATGAAAATCAAACCATCGCGCGACACACTCAAACCATCGTACGAGTGTTGATATCCCACCAACAGGTTAAATTTTATCTCCTTCTGGGCTCTGGAAGGACCAGTGCACACCCAGGGTCAAACCAAGCAGTTTATATGTACTGAAAGTAAATCATTATTACAACCAGAATTAACTGGAACAAAACACAACCCTTAAACAGTGAGGGTGTCAAAACAGAGGCCAAGAGTCTAGCTGCCCATGTAAGGGCAATTACTGGAAATGGCCAAACCGTTGCGCGATGGAGTCAGAGTATTGTGCGAGTGTCCTGACTGGATTTTCAGGAATTGCTTTACATGCCTGGGCTCTGAGACATATACAGAAGCAACCCAGGGGCATTCTTGATGAATTAAGAGCATAAAGTAAGCTAACCTACTGATTTTAACATGCATGATCAGTGAAATACACTAAGTATTTTTTGACAGAAAAGCACAAAATCATATAAAAAGGACATGGACCAGGATCTCATCCCCACGAGAACCTTATCACAAAACGGAAACCGTCGCGCGATGGAGTGGGTTACTCGCGCGTGGGTTTGCCTGTCCGTAGTAACTTGTAAATTTGCTAGCTTTATGACTAGGACTGGTATTGATTACCAGCCTTGGGCCTGTTAGCCCCCCTCAGGGATCAAAACAGTAAACAAAAAAAGTTATACCTTCGCATGGGTGTCTTGAATATGGCTTGAATGGGGTAGTATGGCTTGGTAAATGAATGTGTAAGAGTGATTTGGGGTTGAGAGAAGTGATCAAACTTGTTGTTCTTGCTTCTCTTTTGGGAAATTTTGTAACCCTTTGGAATGAGGACCAAGAGGGCTTTTTATAGAAGGAGGTTTGTTGGTGGTGATGCAAGGCAATGCAGCCAGCCAACAAGGCTGGCTACACTTACTTGGTGGAGAAGTGGGGTATGAAGGTTGATGGGAGAGTGGGGGAGAGGTGGTGCAAGGGCAGCCCTGCAGAACGCTGTTCAGCCGACGCAACGGGGTTGCACAGGCCTGTAGACCCCTGATCATCACAAAATCCAGCTGGAAACTGCTGGATATGACAGGTGTTGACCATCGCGCTATGGAGTGAGACCATCGCGCGAGTGTTCTAGCTTCCCCGCGATGGTCAATCAGTCAAAGTTTGACTTTGACCACCACCTGGCAAGTAGAGCATCTCGCTAGAGACCCAGTGGGTCGCGCAATGGTCAAACCCTTAGTCAAGGTTTGGGTTTAAAGGTTTCGGGGTTAAGAATGGGTTCCACATACACCAAGCTCAAGCCATTCCATTCTCTCAAGACTATTTTTCAATCTGATTCATCATTGGGGGAACAAGAGACTAAAAAGAAGTAAAACGATTGGGAAATCAGATTGGGGTGTCTACAGTAGTCCCTCTTTGACGGCAAGCGGAGCACCATTGGTTGGTACGGGTAACGTCAAAGATTTCTAGACACCCATCTAATTCACCCAAAAATCGATTAATTGAGAAGTGCAAGCCAGCATATACAAATACCGTGCACCTAGGAGTTGGATGGTTAGATCGTCGCTGATTTGGAAATTGGACGGTTAGATCGTCGCTGATTTGGAAATTTGGACGGTTAGATCGTCGCTGATTTGGAAATTGGACGGATGGATCGTCGCTGATTTGGAAATTGGATGGTTAGATCGTCGCTGATTTTGAAATTGGACGGATGGATCGTCGCTGATTTGGAAATTGGACGGTTAGATCGTCGCTGATTTGGAAATTGAACGATTAGATAGTCGCTAATTTTAAAATTGGACGGATGGATCGTCGCTGATTGGAAATTGGACGGTTAGATCGTCGCTGATTTTGAAATTGGACGGATGGATCATCGTTGATTTTGAAATCGGACGGTTAGATTGTCACTGATTTTGAAATTGGGCGCATGGATCGTCGCTAATTTGGAAATTGGACGGTTAGATCGTCACTGATTTTGAAATTGGACGGATGGATCGTCGCTGATTTGGAAATTGGACGGTTAGATCATCGCTGATTTGGAAATTGGATGGTTAGATCGTCGCTGATTTTGAAATTGGACGGATGGATCGTCGCTGATTAGAAATTGGACGGTTAGATCGTCGCTGATTTTGAAATTGGACGGATGGATCGTCGCTGATTTTGAAATTGGATGGTTCGATCATCGCTGATTTTGAAATTGGACGGATGGATCGTCGCTAGAGATGTGAGGTACCTTTGATCGAGGACAACTAGTATAGATCCCAAAATCAATTGCAAGGCCTAAATAAGACTTCTGGGCCATCATTAAGGCTACACATAAGATCGGGTCGAGCCAGAGGTCGAATCTGGTCAAGGGCCCAGTTGAACCATCGTGCGATGAAGTCATACCATCGCGCGAGGGTTTCCAGCTAGGGCTTGAATTTGAAACAAGCCCAGACCCGGCCCACGCCCGTTTTCTTCTCCTTTTCTTCCCAGGGACGTTACAGAAACAGTTGCAGCCGGTTTCAAATTCTTAGAACTTCCCCTCACTCTCAAACTCTCTCAAAACTCCATTGAAATCCTTAATTTCTTGCCAAAATCAAAGAACCCACGCACACACACTCATCCATGGTAGACCACGGTGACGGGGGTGGTGGATGAGAAGTCGTTGATCGTCCGGAGGATGAGGGAAGGCCTATGGATGTTGAGACAGAGGTTCAAAGGCCGGCAGAGATCGCTCCAAGTACGGGTGCAGCGGCGGCAGGTGGCGGCGATGGCGAACGAGGCCATGCACAGGTGGTTAGGAGTGACAGCGAGCATCGTGTGACGGAGCCAGATCGTCGCGCGACGGAGCTGGTCGGGGCAGTGCCTTCTGTTGTCGGGCAACTGGACCCAAGCATGGCCGTGAGTGGTTCTGTTGTAGTTGGTGGTACTTCTGAGGTCGCAGGCAGTAGGGGTATTGATGGTGGAGATGCCGGGCCGAGCGGGGTCCCATCGAGGGATCCGGCGAAAGGCAAGGATGTGGTGACCGAGGAGGAAGGCGCTACAGAGGTCCCATTTGTATATAGAGAGGAGGACGTGCTTTTCCGGCCAGCGGCGACATCATCCGACCACAGGCCGATTACAAAGCAAGACGTCGTCGAACTCTTGAGTGATGCGCAACTTGCACAGCTTTTGGAGGATAACCCCACGATAGGGGCTACCGTTTTGGAGGCTCGAGAGGAGCGAGAGCGGGAGATAGCTGCTTCAGAGGCTGCGGCGAGAGCCGAGAGAGAGGGCTGCCGAGGAGGAGGTCCTGAGGGATGCAGAAACCGAGGAGAGGGTCGATGCTAGGGTGCACGGTCCTAGAGTGACGGCGGTGTCGGAGGCGGAAAGCTTGACTCGGGCTCCATTTTCGGCAGTGACTGGGTCGTTCCGTGTCAAAAATAAATTTATAAAAACTTGGAGTTAACTACTACTCCGTAGAATAGTGATCAAGACTGAGTATCGTTCCAACAGAGACAGTATGGCTGAGTTACGACCAATTTGATTAATTTGTAGATTAATTCGGACAAAAGAAGTTTGGTTGTTTGAATTTGGAGAATTTATTAAACTAAGAGAATTAATTAAATGGAAAGTTTTAACGATTGGAGAGAAAATCTAGGGTTCGAATCCACCTCAACCGCGTAACTCCAACATGCATGGGCAAGATTAATTATTCGAATCAGAAGGGATTATTACTAGGGCTTGCAAACCCTAGCAATAATCATCTAGAAAATAATTGAGTTGTTAAAAGGTATAGATTATCTCATAGCACGGACCGTCTCAAAAGTACGGTCTGGCCGCCTAACGGCACGGCCCGTCTTACGAGTATAATCTATTTCAGAACTCCAACCACAATCGATGAAAACCATTGTATAACTCGTATTTGAAAGCATGCATACAAATACTTCATATATCAAAACCATCAAAATCATTCCATTCAATTGAAACGGAAAGGGTTCTTAGTTATACAATCGATCCGAATAATAAACCTAAAATCCATACATAAAATAAAGTTACTTGGTGTGAAGTTTCATCTTCCCCCTAGAAAAGGGGTTTAGCCGGCCATGGAGAAGAAAGACGTGATCGAGATTGAAGGAATCATGGAAGTCCTGGACAAATCTTGAACTCCTCCCGCTCAACGTTGTATCCTCTCGCTTCCAATAGCTGCCGAGAATAAATTAATGTAATCCCCGTAATAAAACTAAAGCCTCACGCCTCTTTCTAATGTCTCTGGAAAAGTAAAAACTAACCTAAGTAATAAACTAAAGCTTCCCTTATATAGTCTCGGTCAAAAACAAATAAGACTTAAAAATGATCGAAACGTAATTGATCGTGCCGCTGCCCGCTGGTCTAGACCAGCGGTTCCATTGTCCGGACCAGAATTTCAACAGGTTCAAACATTGCTCTAGCTTTGGTCGTCCGGACCAACATAGCCTTGGTCCGGACCAGATTTTCAGCCTTTGCCGTTTCGCTCCTCTTTTCGCCGTGGCCTCCACCGGAGCATCCTTAATTCACGATTATTACTCCAAAACATGTCCGAATGCTCCGTAAGCCCTAAAACACTACAAACCAATTAAATCTCGTTAAATAACATTAGATAGGACCAACAAAACCTTAAGTTAATGGGAATAAACGGGTGCTTTTCAGCACCTATTAGGCAGCGGGGTACAGGCTGCCTGTTCCTCACTTGTTTGCGCTGTCAGGTTTTACAGCATATCGGCCAAGACAGGCGGAGTGCGACTCCGAGCTCGTTTTAAGAGACCCCGACACTCACATCTCGAGCAGTTGGTCTGAGGTAAACTTCTGATAACCCCCATTTCTTTGTAATTACCGTATTTGCATACTGAAGCATGTGAAGTAATTCTTGAAGTAGGCTAGAATAGTAAGTTCGTAGTTCCACATTAAATGTCATGCATGAGACATAATAACTCGAACCAACCATCTGTTGCCAAGCTGCATTTGATTACTTAGAACTTGAAAATGAAATTTCGCATGCTGATATATTCCTTGTCGCTTGTTTTTATGTTTGATGTAGGAGAGAGCAAGGCAGAGAGACATTCGCGGCTTTAGGGGCGCGTGCAGCTCCTTGGCACTATACCAGAGCTTGCCTGAGAGAGTGAGGCAGTTAGTGGATGAGGCAGGTTTCGGAGAGTTCATTCAGACTCTCACCCCGGTGAGGAATGATCATGCCATCCTGGTTGCGCTAACAGAGAGGTGGAGGGATGCCACGAACACCTTCCACCTACCGGTCGGGGAGATGACGGTGACGCCCATCGATTTTGCAGCGATCACAGGCCTGAGGGTTGGGGGCGAGCCTATCCCATTTGACTCGGGCATTCAGAAGGATGAGGCAGCCTTGGAGTGGTTTTTGGGTGAGGTGCCCAAGATCGAGGAGGGGATGGCGAGATACGGGCAGTTTGTCCGATATCTTAAGAAGGAGGTGACAACCGATCAGGAGGCGGAGCAGATGGCTCGGGTGTACCTGTTGTACCTCTTTGGCGCTACTCTGTATACAAACAGGCGTAGCAAGGTTCACTTGTCTTACTTGCCTGCGTTGAGGGACTTGAGGACGGCCTCACGCTTTGACTGGGGAGGAGCGGCTCTTGGCGCAGCTCATGGCTTTCTGGGGGATTCGTCGAGGACGGAGATGAGCACTGCTGGGTACTGGCAGATTTGGGAGGTATGATTCAAAATAGAATAATGTACACCTTTCAATTCATACTTGTATTCACTTTAATTGCATAATCTGTTGAATAGTATTCTTGCATGTACTGATGACTTGATCTATTGATAACCATGCAGCTCTGGGCTTACGAGGTTTTGAACATGTGCCGCCCGGTGACAAAGAGCTTGGACTTGGGGCTCCTCCCGCGTGCACACATATGGGGTAGGAAGAGCATGGGAGAGAGGAGAGGCAGAGGTGACCTGAACGGCTTCATGATATACCTGGACGAGCTCCAGCCTTCACAGGTATAACATGAAACTTTGTAGAAATGGAAATGTGCATCCCTTTTCATTGCTTCAATGCTGTCGCTGACTGATACTTGCATTGTTTGCCTATGCAGGTTGAGTGGGATCCCTGGAGGGTGGCCGAGCCTGAGCTTGAGTACTTGGTTGGCAGTGGTACTTGGGTGACCGAGTGACACGCCAATCACTTGGCTACGCCGGGTTTCAGGTGCCTAGACCGCTTCCACCACGGGTTTCTCACACAGGGGAGTACACTTTGGCTGAGCTGCAGGTCTTTACACGGCCCGACACCGACCTGAAACGCCACTTGTGTCCTGCCATGGACTATGCGACTTATCAGAGGGAGCACTTGGCAGGACCACTGGGAGTACGAGAGTTCAGAGAGGTTCAGAGCCAGGCCCGTGGAGCTGCTGGGGAGAGGAGAGCCATTTCAGGGAGACCGAGTAGTGGTGAGAGTCACGCAAGGTGAGGTCCGAGTGGACTAGTGAGAGGCGGGCCACCAGAGTTGACGTGGCAGATAGCAGTGGTAGACTCTCAAGGCAATCCAGCTGAGTTGCACCTGACCCCTGCGAGAGTCGAGCCAGCGCCCGTTACTGTGCCGGTGAGACATTGTTGCTTTCTTTACTGTATCTCCATAAAGTTTGAAATGTCATTCAATTGCTTATGTTCAAATCATCCTTGCAGGTGCCCAATGAGTAGGTGAACGAGGCTGTTCGGCGCATGCTTGCATTGGAGAATGTGATAAAAAGGGCAGTGAGCGGCCTACCATTGGACTTGCGTTATCCTCAGCCGGCGGCTCGGAGATCTCAGGTATACCCTTCAGAAAATGATACACTCCTGCTTTCGATACATTCCTGCATTCGATATATGCTTGTACACGATACATTCCTGCATCTAATATATCCTTGCATTCGATACATTCCTGCCTTTGCTAATTGTTGACTGAGAACTGATGGCCATACCTGTCTTAAAACATGTAATATGAAAACATATGCTGACGTATACAAAATTTGCAATGCAGGCACAGGGACGAGTGGCTCCTAGGAGAAAGAGCACCAGGGATCCTCCGCAGAAAAAGCTGGCTGCTAGAGTTCCTGCTCCTACACCTATCACGAGACCACAGACGCGAGGCTCACGGCCACCTTTCGCGAGCGAGGAGGCTGCCCGAGAGGCTGTGGCACGTGCCGAGGAGAGATATCAGTTGAAGATGCACCAGAAGCCTTCGCAAGACGAGCCGGTCTGCAAGAAGCGGCTGATCCTGCCCGAGGTTTCCGAGGATGAGGACGAAGATGAGGAGGGAGAAGAAGAAGGAGAGGGAGAAGATGCGTCTGAGAGCAGTGGGTCTAACGACTCATCGGACGATCCGAGCTTTAGAGTGGATCCCAGAGAGGGAGACGATGATGACGACTGAGAGGGTGACTGGTTTGGTGAGGACTGAGGGCTATCGAGAAGCCTCATCTCACTTTTTGCATTTTGATTTTCTTTTAGGCCTGCGTGCCCGCTTAGATAGATAGAGGCCAGAGTGCCTTTACTGATACTTTGGTAGATGTTTTTGAGGCCTGTGTGTCCTTTTGACTTGATGGGCGAGTGTGCCCGAGTTGACATAGTGACTTTTGAGTGGCCGAAGTGCCATATGCACAGTAGTTTCCTTTGTTTTGATATGGATAGACCACGGTTTAGCTATAAAATTTACATTTTCGGCTTACTTAGGCTTGTAATGGATTAAAGTAGACAAGCATTTGACCACTAACACCATACTTGCATTGATAATGTACCGAGACTGCTCACAGACACACGTATATGCACAGATGGAACTAGCTCAGAAGGAAAACAAGAATGTATCTTAGGACACAGCCAGGATACGAGCAATATAATGAAATTTTGGACGTTCATAAGCCAAAACTCAAAATATCCTAACTTGAATAAAATTGAAGCAATGGTAAGGTCGTGTATGTACAAAACGACCTTCGAGAGTTGACAGATTTGAGAAATGCGTTTTAGAACACAAATTAGACCCAAAGGTGTTATAAAGGACACAAAATGGACACGAGATAGAAAAATAAGACTCTATTATATCCCGGACTGAAATCGACACCTCCATACAGTCATACTAGGCTACCACGACCTGTACAGCATGAGAGAATGGGGTGTAACCCTCCGGAATGAGTTTCGAACTCCCGAAATGGCTTTTGAACTTGAAACAGGCCGCCAAGGGTCCAAAATCTTTGTTCAACGCAATATTTCGAATCCGATGCTTGGACACGGTCATATAAGCTCGTAATGACTTGCTGGAATGATAAAAGTTGCAAAATAGCCCTTAGAAACATAAGTGACCAAAGTTGGACAGTAGCTAGTGTAATCTGTCAAAATGCAGGCTGAACCATCGCGCGATGGTGTGGACACTGAACACTCGAGCGATGGAGTGAGATCATCGCGCGATGGTTGGGACGTGCCAGACCACCTTTATTTGACCATTTTAGAATTCTAGGACGACCAGGCCTTGTCATCACTTTTTACCAGAGTACTTTAGGGGCCGGTGCAGAGATGCTTTCACTTTGGAGGAATGGATGACAGATGGTGTGGATATTTGCTCTGGAAAGAAGAATGCTCCATGCATTTTGATTATAAAGAGGTCGATGCTCTGCTAAAAAGAGGCAATCCTCCCACAGTTTGAGATTCCCTACGAAAATTAACATGGCAAACAACCTCCCCATCCTGATTAGCCCTTGGCTTTCGGCCTTTGTTGCTGGAGATTGGCTATCAATCCGGTCTCACGGGCTGGCCGCATTTCGTTTTCTCCGCAATGTGAGGGTTCGTCCTGAACTTCTGAGGGCAGCCTTGCAATTCTGGGATCCCGATGTTCACGTGTTCAGATTTGGGGTTAACGAGCTGTGCCCTACCGTGGAGGAATTTCAAGCGTACCTCCAAGGCGTTGCTTCGAGCGTGATCGTCATGCCACCTTACAGGAAGAACATACCAAAGCTCCTACAGTCAAGCCTTGACATTACCAGGGGAGCAGCTGAAAATCTGTTAATTGGAGGGCAAATCAACGTCATGCGCCTAATGGAATGGTACGGGCCGGAAGGGAACGTAGAGGACATGGCCCTGCAGGCCAGGCGCCGCTTTGCTCTGGCGATCAGTGCTAGCCGCTTATCTACTGGTATCTCCAAATGGGCAAGTGAACCCCATGCTGGTGAGCATTGCTGCTCAAATGGGCACCCGAAGGAATGTGGTGCCACTTGTTTTGGCTGAAACACTCATGGGTTTGGATTTGGTTTCTACTGGCCAAACAAACGTTTTTGGCGGTAGTCCACTTCTATTGTAGGTAAAACCTCACTCAGCTCACCTTTTTCTGGTTTTCGCATGCTCTATTTTTACCTCGTCTCTTGGCTATGGCTATGGCTATGTCGAAGCTTCTTACTTGTTTTTCCGCTCAGGCTTTATATGACTTCTCACTTGTTTTTCCGCTCATGTAGCTTTGGTTGTCTGACAAGTTGGGATTGCTCACTACGCCGGAAGCGACTTGGCCTCATCTGCCCGGCCGAATGCATCACCGGGGCATGATCTACCCAGAAATGTCCATGCATCAATGGTACACATTCATGAGAGAGATGCTACTGAACGAAATCACTTGGAGGCAAGAAGCTTTAAACATTCCGGACATGGCACTGCATTCTGCAGGCTTTGAGAGAAAGGTGATAGTTGGACTGACCGCTTTCACATTCTATATCCCTGGTCGCATTCTCCGTCAGTTGGGAATAAGCCAAGGGCTTCACCGAGCCAGGGTTGAGAATTTCCAAGTCCCTGCTTTCACCGCCCAGAACTTGAGAGGATATGAGCATAATTGGGGTCTGAGGCAACTCGGGGGAGCCAATCCAGATTTCAGCACGGAGCTTATGCACCGATATCAAGCATGGTTGAGAAGAAAGGTTGCAAGCAGACAAAATAACAAATGACTCTTTGACAGACCTTAATGATCTAGAATAAACTGTGAGCCTTTTAAGGCCTCAAGCATTCTATTCTGCTTTTATGCTTAACTCCTTTTTTGAGGCTGCTCAGAC
>WJXA01000107.1:0-88276 GCA_014282245.1 Rhododendron simsii | reverse complement strand
GCAGGAGGAGGACCGGAACCCCCACCTTCTTCGAGATGGCGGCTGCCCAGCAGCTCCCTTCCAGTCTCAGAGCCGCCCTCACCTATTCACTGGGCGTAAGACATTTCGATGACTTAAAGTTCCTTTTGTCTTTGTTCAGTTAGGGTTCGATTAGCCTACAGCTGACTATATACTCCTTCTGGGGTTGGGTTTCTTGGGTATTAATCGGTTTTGCTTGCAGGTGTTGGCTTTACGAAGACCCTTCCTCCATAAGGTTTTAGACTATGAAGACGAGTTCTTTGCCTTCCTCATGCTCATTCTTGAAACTCACAGCTTACGCACTACAGGTATATATATATGTGTGTATATATATATATATCTCTCTCTCTCTATGTGTGTGTGTGTGTAGAGAAATCGGCCAAACCAACCGAAACACAATGTGCGAAGAACAATCAAGAAAAGTAGCAAGAGTGCAAGACAAGTAGTGTGTGGTGGATAGTGCTACGTATCGAATGAAGTGAGTACAAGAGTTACATTGACGGATGTGTAGGAGTATTTATAAACTAGGATTTACATTACCAAGTACTGTCATATCCAGGTCTAGGTTCTCGAGCGCTGCCCCAGGCAGATAGAACCCCAATGAAACACAAATTAAACCGAATCAAGCTTCACAACCTGACAATATGTATCTATATTACATATATAGATACGTTAACATAAGTGAGAAATTCAAAGAACAAGGAAGAACAATAGAGGAAAGGGTTGTGATGTTGGGCATCGTTATTAGCTTTGTCGGAATAAATGATTCTTCTTATGAAAGTTTGTCAAACCAGGAATAGGTTTGGGCTGTTGAATTGAAAATTTATTTTTTCTGATAATTTGATTAATTCTTAGGGTTGTATAATCGCAGATGCTTCGTTTGCTGAATCTTTATATGGTTTGCGAAGGAGAGCAGTTAACATAAAAGTGAAAAAGGATAATACTCGTTCAGATTCAGGTGACAGGATTAGTCACTCGGGGTTGGAGAAGCACCAAAAAGTTCTCTCAGTTGCCTTTCTGGTACATAATTTGACTTCTGTTATTCATCTATAATTTCAATGAGAAATCTAAATTTGCTTCCTGGCTTGGTCTAGGAACCGTGCTCTTGTTTTTTTGAAATAGTTAGAAGATAAGAGTTGTCTTGTTAGTGGCTCAGACAGCATAACTAAGAGTATCAACAGCTAAAATATCTTTCAGTACCTCCAGAGACTAATGATTAAAAGTCATATGCCATAATAAGATGTCGTAGATGTCCTCCAAGGAGTTTCTTCTCTTGAAAATGCAACAAGTGGACAGAGGTGATTGACTTGTGAATTGGATATATTGTGTAGGTTGTTTTGCCATATTTTAAGTCGAAAATGCATTCTATATATAACAAAGAGAGGGAAGCTAGACTTCGAGCTAGTTTATGGGGAGATGGTGATGAAAGATATGATGATGCTGACTATCTTGATGGAGGTAGTAGTTCTGTAGTTTCAACAAGCGGTTCAGATGTCGGGGAATCAGTGGGTGCAGTTTTGAAGAAAAAGATTCAAAAGGTTATTTGTGCTTGCTACCCATGGCTACATGCTGGAAATGAAGGTGTGAGCAACTTAAAACTTTTTTTTTTTTTTTAATGTATAATTCTTTTGGCTTTTCTCTATAGGTAAACAAACTCTTCTTGAAGTTATACCCTTGCAATGAAGAATTAGTTGATTTTTCCCTTGATTCATATCGTCAATCTTAGGAATTAGGCCATATTTCTTTTATTTATTCCCAGTAAAATAAACATCAGAAGAAAAGCATCGTTCTAGAATCATCTTTTTTGTTTTTGTTTTTTTGTACTAGTTTACGTTTTAGTACTTTCTTGATGTCCTTCTTATGTGGTACAAACTTAATAGGTTCTTATATTGTTTGCTTGCCGGCACAAATTCTTATACTTGATTCTTCCCTGTAGAGGGTTGTTTAGTTTTGATCAGTCAACCCGCCCAAAACAGCTTACTTCTAAACGTTTAGGCCGTGAATCTTGGCATGTTTACACGTAGTTTGGGCAGTGTTCTAAATGGTGGCCGCCTAGGCGCTTGGAGGTGCCCTGCTGCCACGCTGCCACGCCAATAGCCCTTGGCGTTTGATTTGGCGCCCAGGGAGGTTTGGCAGTGTTTGGCGGCCGCCGAGGCGGGGTTGGCGGCCACCTAGGAGGCCTTGGCGGAGGCGTCTTTGGAGGCCTAAAAAAAAATATAAAAAATAATACAAGGAAGGTGAGCGAAGCCCTACTAGTTATTGTCTTATTCAATTTATTTGCTAGTTGCTACTACTTAATTTCATTTGGATGTGTACTTTGAAGTTTGAACTTGCATTATGGATACATGGAATATAGTTTGATTGGATAATGGTTTGTTAAAAAAAAAAAAAATCTACCTAATTGCTTGGCGCCACCTAGGCAGCTTGGAGGTGAGTCTCCGCCCGACTACCGCCAAGCGCCATTTAGAACATTGAGTTTGGGGTGGCAACTCTTGGCCTGTTCTGGCAATCTGACCAAACGACCAAAACCAATCCTTATTTTCAGCATTTAGCTTAATGTTTTTGACCTATTTCTACCAATTAGTAGGCTTTGGGTTGGCGTTCTGCAAAAAGTTTATAAACGGTTTGTTGACCCTATTTGACCTGACTAGTCATCCAGAAATAATAGAAAATAAATGAATTTTATCTGATGAGTCTCCATAGAGGAAAATTAACAAGAATAAGCCTTTGTATATGTGCCAACTCATTTTTCTTTGTAGTATTCCAGCTTCCTGGTAAACTTATCCAACTGCTTAGTTTGGTGAGTCCACATAAAAATGGATTATCAGGATAGCATCGTCTCCATGAGTCCTGTGCATTATCTTTTGCTACATTATTTGGAAGAGATTATGCACAAAATTGCAGACTATCTTTCAACATTTCCAATGATGATCCTTCTGGTTAATCAGCTTTAAACTTAGCTGGCTTTTTCGAACGCGCAGGATTGTCATTTGCGTATCAGCTGTTGTATCTGCTGGATGCTACCGGTTTCTATTCACCTGGATTACATGCCCTTGGAATTCATGTTTGTCGAGCTACAGGGCAAGAGCTGGTATAGATATCGTTAGAATTTGTTGAGGAATGCGTGGATACTATCTCTCGCTTTTAATTGAAGGCAATTCTCTCTCATGAATAATAAGGGGGAATATATAATACAGACTTTCCATAGAGAATTATATTCTTCATGCACTACATGATAGCTAAGGCTACCTACAAACAAATAGCGTAGTCTATAAAGTACTTGCATCCTATTTTAGCCCAAACTACACATGGCGAAAATAGGTCACATGAATTTCAACTATAGGAGTTTTGGCATTTTGGTAATTCATAGAGCTCCCAGAAATTATAAGAACTTGACAAAATTTATGTGTATTCTAAATAGTGCGGTGTACTCATGCAGTCGGAGCATGCATTATCTTGTTTCTTGGTCATTTTCTCTCATCATCACTTGGATGACTGATAAACAACCTAGATAAAATAGATGTTTGCATATGGATATTGCCGACTCACCAGATCGTAAATCCTGTAACGCATTTAGTTGCCATTAGCTCCATTTAGAATTCCAGGAATCAATCATTTATCCTTTGACTGTGTCTATAAGCCATTTTGTACAACTGTATTACTAGTGATATTTTTCCCCACTACATACTTGATTTCCTCGATAGATGAAATCATTTAAGTAATATCCTTGCCATTCCACATGTATAATCTCATTGTAGTCTTAATACTCTTTGATGTCAAGGTAGATGGATACCTCTTCTAAAATTTCTAAGATAAGAAGCAGCGAACGTGAAAGGCTCCGTGGCCCTCCTTGGTTGAAGGTACGCATTTCAATTTTTTGTTTTGTTTTCAAGCATGGCTTGTTACTTAATTTCAATCTCCATCTCCTTTCTTTGCATGAAATAACAAGTTACTTATTTGCCTTTTGTGCTCAATTTTGCACGAAGCTGTGGAGATAACTACGGAACTACGGAACCTGTTCCATTAGTGATGAGTTAGCTATCAACTATGTGTTTTTTATCAGGAGCAAACTTATTAAAAGAAGAAAATATAATAGTAAAAAAGAAGTCAACTTACAACAAACCCTTTTAATCTCAGAATTCAAAAACAAAGGAATCCCTTTAAAGGAAGTTGAACTTCATCAAATTATCAAAAAAAGGCAAGTTGTTATTGATCATAATTTTGTATCAACTCTGTATTTTTTCGTTCGAATCCTTATTTGAACACAGTGGAAACTGTTTGATTGAGGTGCCTTGCCTGCATTGAATAGCCTTAGACGCTAAATCTTCATCATCCATAATGCTGTGTATAACACGAGTAGCACATCTGCACCAAGTCAGTAGACAATGGTTGGGGTTGGTAGCCTAGTGGTAAATGGCTTACTCCCAAGTGGTTTGGGTTCAAGAGGTCACATGTTCGAGGCGTGCGTTGGAAGTCCGGCTATGATCAAGTAGCCTTCTTAGGAAGGTAGAAACCTATTGGTGATTGGTCCCACACAGGGACCATTGCAGGTCTGGAACTTAGTTCCATGACGCGGGGGCGGGGAGGGGGTGCGGGAATCATAGAAGCTCCTTGTTTGATGTGCAATGACTATAAGTAAATATTACTCCCTCTGTTTGATATTGTTGTTCCAATGATGCCTAATGGAAGGAAAATTTTGGTGATCAAAAGTACAATTGAATATAGTATAAGTAAGTATTAGTAATGGTGGAAATAATAGGTAATATAGGTGTAATCATTGCTGTCCTCTAAAATAGTTGGAATCCCCAAGAGGGACTCTCAATTTGGAACGGAGGGAGTAGTATGTTTATTAAGTAATCGAGCAAATTTGAGATACTATTTAGTATTTTTTATTACTTCATATTTTGCTCTTGCTGTATTTACTTTTGTTTCTTTTGCGATTTATGTGTTTAAGAGGTTCTATTCTAGTTGATAGCTCGTTTCTTTCTGATGGAAGTGAGGTTCCTAGAAGAGTTTGACTTGGGAGCGCGAGGGTGGGGTGGATTCCTCACCTCAATAGGAGTTTCCTGCGATTACGGTATGAAGTCCCTATGGTCACACTGAAGGAAGGTTGAAATAGCCAGTTGCCCCCTCCTCCACCTTTCACTGAGCAGTAGACAATGGTGTAAACATGAGTTTACAACTAAGTTGAAGTTGCTATTTGGGTGATTTTTATGGCTGACCTTCCTAAAAATTGAGTCTTCTTTAGCTGGGTTACAATGTTGAGTTGGTTAATTAAAACTAAAAGATATATCTCACATTCTTTCCAAGTTGTGTAAATCCAAATTAAGGGCCTCTGCCGTAGAACGATATTAGAGGTGATTGAACGGTTAATCTGAGAAGGCCCTGAGATGGTACTACTGTTACAAGTTCTTGGGTAGAAGTACTCAACCCCAAAAATTAGTTATTAAAGGAGAGTGCCCTCCAGATAAAAGAAAAGAAAAGAAAGGAGGGTGCCCTCACACTTATATACTTCATAGTACTTTGGTACTCAGGAAATGTGGGACTTTGCTTCACACCCTGCCTCATGCACAACATGCTCACCCAGTAGCGTGCAGGCATATATACTTACCCTACCCATCTCTGATCCCAGGTTACGCATTCTTAGGTAGAGCTCAACCAAGGGCGGAAGTAGTAGGAGGCTAGCTTGGGCTATATCCCAAGTCTGCTCCGAAAAACAAACGGAAAAAAAAAATTATAGTCTTTAAAATGTCAGTCCAAATAATTTTAATCCAACCCATTTTGTTTTCAGCCCAACCCACCATCCAAATAAAATCACTTTTAGATTCGTATGTATTACCTTATTATGCAGAGCATTGGCTGGTTAGATTTGTGCTTATGTTATTAAATGCAGAGCATTGACTGGTGTGCTTAGATTTGCTCTTATATTGTTAAGTGCAGAGTATTGGCTGGTGTGCTTAGATTTTTACTGATTTATGTAGTTGATAGAGAACACTAGCTGGTGTGCGTAGATTTTAAAATGTTAGTTCTTACAATCTTACTCTTTTTGGTTTAAATTATAATGGACCAGTAAAAAAAATCTGGAGTTTTTTTTTTAGATTTGTTGATGACCAAGGGTCTTTATGGGAGCAATTATTATTATTTTTTTTTCATGTTGTGCATGTTAAAAACACCATTGCATTAATTCTTAAGAAATAGATATCCGATGTCCTCACTTGTCATAATCTGGACATTCACAATATACGAGGTCAAGGGTATGATGGTGCTAGCAATATGCGCGGGGCATGGAATGGATTACAAGCCTTATTTCTTAGAGATTGCTTGTATGCATATTACATACACTGTTTTGCCCACCCAAAAAAAATTTAGCTTTGCCCACGGCAGAATCAATTCCTAGTTACGCCCTTGAACTCAACCCCACAAGCTAGCTATTGAAGTGAGGGTACCTTCACACTTATGCTCTTGATATTACTTTTGGTACCTAGGCAATGTGGGACTTCACTTCACAGGTACACCCCCCTCCTCCATCCACACCACCATCTGCTGAATTGTATTATGCAGTTTGGTTTGCAGTAGCTTTAACAATTAAAATCTAGGGGGTGGCATGCATTATTCAATGAACCCTAAACCTATTCCCCACATCTCTTCTTTAATCGCACTTCAAGATCATAGTTTGGCACTGAATTGCAAGAACTTTTTAATTGCCTGTGTCACTGGTACTTTTGCATGTGTAGGGATGTTATACTTTATGGTTTTGGAAGTATAGCTACTTAAATTTTTGGGAGACGATTCGACAGGTTTAGGAGCAGGAACGATGTAGCAGAGTATGTGGGGGTTGAGTTTCCAGTGAGGTCGTCGGAATATGAAGGTGACTTTTCAGTCACGGACGGATGGGTGGTATTAGGATTCAGGGGCGGCACACATATCTTTGGAGACTTGAGAACATCATCCATTACTTGTTTTTATGGTGTATTTAGCTAACATCCTTGTTAGCTCTTTCTGTTTTGATGTATTTTAAAAATATAGAGGCGGAAGGGTAGGTTGAGATCTTGCGAGTTGCAGCAGTAGGAGAGTCATGTGGACTTTTCGAAGCTCTCTCTATGCTTTCTTCTCTTATTGTGCTGATTTCATATTTGGCCCTTTATGGTAATGAATATTTGGCCCTTTATGGTAATGAAATATTCTTTTGCCGATCAAAAAAAATAAAATAAAAATTGTGGGTATATATGCAAAACCTTAGGGAGAGCTATATTAATATGGTCAGGATGCTGTCCTCTGTAACGTAGTGGTAGGAGAAGAAGGTACTAACTAGTGGAGGGCCTTGGTAATAAAGAAGCTTATGAAGGTTGAATGAAGATTGGGTTGACAGAGATAAGCATCTCTACCAGTTGTTTTTTCATTAATATGACATTGATACTGTCAATGCTTAACTGCATGATTGTTCAAAACATTATAATTTGGGTCTGCACAGACTTAAAACGGGAGGCAGCAGTGCTCTTTATCTTAGCCTGCTAAGGGAAAAACACAATGATTATTCGGCTGCTGTTTTGTTGAATGATATTGATTAGAATGAGGATGAAAATCGATATTGTTGAGATCTGCAGTCAACGTTTGATAGGACCAGCATAATATATGTTATTGTTCTCCCTTATAAATAGTCGTAACCAGTAAAACTGAGGTTATGAGGAAAGGTTTTGACACATTGCTTTTCAGGCAGTACAAGGAGCGTTGCTGAGCTGTACGTACACAGTTCTTGACTACGCGCAAACTGGTCTAATTGCTGCAGTGTTCTTCTTTAAGGTGAGTATGGTTTCCTTTCTCTCTGGTTCACTCGCATGATTAAGAGTATTTGATTAACATTTTGTTCTATTCAAAGCCATGTAGTGTTGTCTTTTGTCATTATTTGTATTTTATGCTCAACTTCGGCCCTTAGTTCTAGGCTTCTAGTAGTTGAAATGAAAGTTTCAGGGGTTACAGAATTTTCCATCTCTTGACATCTACAGTCAATTTTTGGCAGAGTTTGTGAATTGCCATTTTATTCTTACATTAATCTCCGGTCCCTTTGTCTTGTAATGTTTCAGAAGTGCATTTTGGTGGTCCTTATTGCTGAAAAAGAATGGCTTCTTTTTTTGTTTTTTGTTTTTTGCGGTGATGCTCGGCTTTTTCACTTGGAAAGTTTCATGAGATTTTTCTTCATAAAGAGACCCGTCCTGGATAAAACAAAGAAGTTTCTTGTGTTTGTGTCAACAACCAAATGACGATGTGTGTTCAGCAGGGGATGAGTAATTTCTTCTAGTTCTGTTTCTATGACATGGAGGAGATTCCTAATCACAATTTTATTAATAATCGTTGGTGTGGATTGCTTATAGATGATGGAATGGTGGTACCAATCTGCGGAGGAGAGAATGTCGGCACCAACAGTGTATCCTCCACCACCACCTCCTCCTCCCCCAAAGGTGATAGACGTATCGAGCACTTACACACTCACACTAATTTCCTCAGTGTATAATTATTGAATACAACAGAAAATTGAAGTTACATTTTTTGTAACGTATAAAACAGAACATTGAAGTAGCAATATTTTGGACGAGATATGTTACTCTCAGACATAATTGACAGGAAATCGGGTCTCTTTTTTTTAATTTTTTATATATTCTTTTTCCTTGTGGAACAGATTGCCAAAGAGGGAATTCCACTGCCACCTGATAGAGCAATGTGCCCTTTGTGTTCACAAAAGCGTGCAAATCCATCAGTACTTGCTGTTTCAGGATTTGTATTCTGTTATGCTTGCATATTTAAATATGTTTCTCAGGTGAGGCCTCCAGACTTGTGGTGAATTGTTTCCTTCACTTCCAATTTACCATTCATCCTTTCTGTTCTTGGCATTTAATTTTGTCAACTGATTTTTTATTTGCTGAAATTTGACATGGATTAACACTTTGAGAGTGGTTTTTTTTTTTTTAACACTACCCCTAGCCAACCTATCAAGCTGAGAATGAACATCATCTCTACAGGAGTTGAACCCACATCCTCACTGATCCCGAGTCTAGTTACACAACCTGCTTTTAGTGGGTATTTATTGTACTCTGTAGTCTCTTTTGGAAAATAAACTTGGCAATGATAGAGACTTTTCACTTAGGCAAAAGTACATAAACACCCCCTCAACTATCACTTTTTCCCATGGAGACCCCCTCACATTTAAAAGTGCCCATACAGGCCTCCTCAACTACTGAAAACAAAAAAAATGCTAACTCCGTTAACGGAATGGAGGAAATAACTAAGATACCCTTTTTTAATAAGGCAAAAGTACATAAACACCCCTTCAATTATCATTTGTTCCACAAAGATCCCCTAACATTTATATTATACCCTTATTCTATCAGGTGTTCTAATTGTTTTTTTTATTTTATATAATTTCTTTTTTCTTTACATCAATCATTTTAAAGAGAACCTTCTGTATATAACCATAAAAAATAGCGCGAAAACCATGGAGCGATGGCAGCAGGTGCTGCGGTGGTTCTTTTGCTGATAAGAAATGAAAAGGGAAGAAGACGAGGGAAATGAGAGAGATGTGGGAGAAGAAAAGTCGAGGAGAATGGTGGTGGCAGTCGACGGCAGCTGCTGCGTTACTTTTCCCATCTCTATTTTTTAACTTTTCTTTAGCGAGAGTGTGTGTGTATTGGAAGAGAGAGAAAAAGGTCACTGGAACTAGTGGTTAGTCGGTTAGGGTATAGAGAGACTATGATTGAGAACGGGGAGGAGAATACAGTCCTTTTAAGTTTTAATGGTTGAGATGAAGTGTTTTTTTTTATAAATTGTGTGGGTGGAACCGGCCCCTATATATATATATATATATATATATATATATATATATATATATATATATATACACACACACACACACACACACTCTATACAGTCATTTTCAAATAAGGAGGTCCTTATTTTAGTTAAAATAAGGACCTCCCATTTCTCCCATTTTCCGTTCGAATTTCGATAATCCAAACCGCTCAATGTGTTCAGAACATGATTTTAAGGGTACACGCTTGAAATCGACAAAAAAAATGACTGGCAAGGGCTTCGTCTGAGCAGTTTTTATTTGAACCGGTTGATAAAAAATAAACAAAAAATGCTCGGATGAAGCCCTTTCCGGTCCTTTTTTTTTTGCTGATTTCTCGCGGGTACCCTTAAAATCACGTTCTGTACACATTGAGCGGCTCGAATCATCGAAATTCGATCAGGAAAGGGAGGTCCTTATTTTATTAAGTTAAGGTGCTCCTTAGGAGAAGGGGACTCTATATATATATATGCGAACCAAAGTTTTAGATCTGTTTTCTGATTTTAAGTTTTGATTTGAGGCTCTTTGTAGAGGGAAGAAAGAGAAGGGTTAGAGTGGGTGTATGTATGTAACGCAATAAGGATATTTTTTTTCGATTTATGGATGAGGGGGTTCATCTCAAACGGTTTAGAGACGGAAGGGTGTCACTTGGGTAATGGAGATAAGTTGAGGGGGTCTGTATGGACGCTTTTAAATGTGAGGGGGTCTTCGTGAGAAAAAATGATAGTTAAGGTGGTGTTTATGTACTTTTACCTTTCACTTATGAATCCGATTTGAACAAATAGAGGAACATGAAGTATTTCTCCACTTTGGTCAGGTTATATATAATGGAAAATGCTAATCTAGTGACGAGAGAGTCACACACACACACACAATCTCTCTCTCTCTCTCTCTCTCTCTCTCTCAAAATTTGAAGTGACTGAAATATTTATCTTCCGTGATTCTATGACATTGTTCTCCTTCGGTAACTTTCCCTCATATTTCCGTAATTTTTTTAGCTATATGATTGTCGCACACGTAATTCATTTCCTTTTGTTTCGTGGTGCAGTATAAACGATGCCCAGTAACTCTACTGAATGCGACAGTGGACCAGATTAGGAGACTCTTTCACGATGTGTAGATATACCTGTTAGGGATTGTTTAGGGATACTTCATTTGTCTATTTCATTAAGAATGCAGCGAACCAGATGACCTTGAATGAGATGCAGTTATTATAAGCAAGTCCGAGAATCATGTGCCTGGGAAAATAATGTTGAAGAGTTTGATCTTTGTATCGGTTTCAAACACGAGGAAGTCCGAGAATCATGTGCCTGGGAAAGTAATGTTGAAGAGTCTGATCTTTGTATCGGTTTCGAACACCAGGAATGTACTGGCTTTCCCATCTTTGTAAAATTATTTCATTGCTTTAGCAAAGAAAGCTTGTTAGACATATTGTTGCGTAGACTCCTACCATATGACCCAAACAAAAGAATAAAGATTGTTGCACCTTGTTCTGGTTTTGAAGTACCTTTTGACCAATGATTAAAAAAAAAAAAAAAGAGTACCTTTTGACCTAATACGTTGAAGTTCTTTTATCGTTCATACAAATAAAACCTTAACAAATTTAACGGGGAATGAGACTCTACAAAGAGATTCGATTCTATAATAGAGAAGGAAAATAGGTTGATAAATGAGTCAAACAAGCTAAGTGGTTGATTGTTCAAGCATGATAATAAGATATAACGAGTTTTACCATTTGCTCAAGTTTAAGCTTATCTGTGACATGAGCCGAAAACACCTTACGCAAATCTGACAAAAGTTTAGAAAAAAAAAAAAAAACAAAAATACTAAGTTGATTGTTTGGCCAAATGGGTCCCTAATTCTTGGCTACATCATAAGGCCAAACAGGTGAGCAGTAGCTTCTCCAAGCATGATTTGTACACTTAAAAGAACTCAAAATAATGTTTAACCTTTTAAGGAGCTACTATGAACTCGAATTTGAGTGGCTTAGATCATTTATTCACTCGTGCCACATAGAAAGTGGTCAAAAGCATTTGCGCCAGTTTGGGTACAATCTACATCAGTACTCCTCTCTTTTTTTTTTTTGGACTTTTTTGTGTGTGTGTGTGTGGTGAAACGGAAAATAATATCATCAACTAGAAGAAACGTACATAAATCTAAGTAAACAACCCCTTGGGCATCTGCCCTTGATTGAAAAGAAACAACAGTAGACATAGTTTCTAAATGAAACGCAGCATCCATTTGGAACCTCAAGTTTGCCAATCGGTAAGCACAACCGTTCCCTTCACGGTAGCCATGCATCACCTCTGTTACCACCAACTTCTGCGAAAGGCACCTGCAATCGTTCAATAATGCACTAAGTTGATGAGTTTCATCACATGGTTTAGTAAGTAATGTAACCATAATCATCGAGTCTGTCTCAATTTCAAGGTTTGGGAGGCGTAATCTATCCGGGTGGGATTCCTGTCCCATCCAATATACAGCAGGAATTTGGATTTCTTTCCAAAATTTATACACGCAGAAACATGGCTTTGTTCGTTTTGGGGTCTCAAAACCCTGGGCACGGTATTCAGTAAATTTTCTATATCTATTTCTCTACACTCATTACTTTTAAAACCCTATCCGAACAGGAGTACAGGACAACATGTCGTAATATAGTCCTACTTCAATAATAATAAGGAAATAATTATTTCCTTTTTGACCATTTTTTGCAGAAATTTTTTTGAGCAAACATGCTAACGAGAAGAGGATGAAACAATGATCTACCAATGGTCACTCATTCTTTATTGATTTCCGAAGTACCAATAAAAATGCATTATTTGTGCGTATGTGTTTTATTCTAAGTAATTATCCTTTTTGTGACACGACGTAGACTTGTGACGATGGAACCATTTTTACCCGTTCATTTTTATCTAAAGCCAACATAAGGTTGAATTTTGTTAATATAGTCTATATTCAAATATATATAGATATACGAGGCAGTTTCAGAGACACTTATGAAAACATCTAAAAAAAAACACCCAAATCTCAATCTCATAATTTTCGATCAAATGTTTATGATCCGAACCGTTCAATATGTGCAGAATGTGATTTTAAAGATGTCCCCCAGAAATTAGCAAAAAATATGACCGGAAAGTGCTTGTTTTGAGCAGTTTTTAATTGTACAATTCAAATAAAAACTACTCAGATCAAGCTCTTCCCGGGTAATTTTTTTGATAATTTTTTTGCGAGCATCCTTAAAATCACGTTCTGATCACATTGAGAGGTTTGGATCATTAAAATTTTATTGAAAATTATGATATATATATCAAGTCCGGATCTCCTAAGGGATCCCGCACGGCCTTATCGTGGGGGACTCCCCTTTCCCGATCGAATTGCAACGATCCGAGCCGCTCAAAGTGATCCGAACGTGATTTTAAGGGTACCCGCGAAAAATCTGCAAAAAAAATGATCGGGAAGGGTTTGATTCGAACGGTTTTTTATTGAACGGTTCAGTAAAAAAATGCTTGGATATATATATATATATATATATATATATATATATATATATATATATATATATATAGTCCTCTTCTATTAAGGGAACCCTCAACTTGCTAAGTTAAGGACCTCCTCTTTTCCGATCAAATTTTGATGATCCAAACCGTTTAATGTATTCGAGCGTAATTTTAAGGGTACTTGTGAGAAATCAGCTCAAAATGTGACCGGGAAGTACTTGATTCAAACAGTTTTTCATAAACTTGACAGGAACTATTCTATATAAAATAGTTTAACGGTTTGAATCATCAAAATATGATCTAGAAAGCTCCAAACTTTGAGATCCTTAACATAGGTCCTCATTTTAAAATCCTTATTAGAAGCTCACTATATATACACACACATGTGAATATGATATTTTTCTTTACAGATTTAACCGCATTGCTGTATTTATCAAAATATTTACTAATTCAATATGCGTTTTTTATCGGGGAAGAAAATTTTATTATCACAAGGTTAAAGATAAAACTATTACAATAGAAAAAGATATGCATTAACAGAGCTTTGAAAAGAATGGAACCCTTCTAGTGTTGCGACTCGCAAAAGCTCAAACGTATACCTCCAGCTAGCCTCTATATGTTTTTATATGGAGAAAATATAACATGCTGAAATAAAACAGTACTAATGTTGTATTGGCTGTTAGGCGATTCCAGAATCAAATTCAAAATCCGATTATATTCCCTCTTTTGGGATGGCTGCCCTTTTGTTATTATTCCTTCATTATCAATGAATATCATCCTATCGATTGACAAAAATAAAAAATAAAAAAATAAGGAGGGAGAACGAATTAATAGATTGGGGAAGAGGAAGATTTAAAATATTATGAGAGTGAAAGGGTGATTTGAGGTTTATTTGAATTTGAGGGTGCCAATTTAATGATTCAAACCCACTAGAATGGAGATATACTCCCTCCGTTCCCATGTAGCGGTCCTTTATTTTATTCTAATCGAATAAAAAATGAGTTATATTTCTATTAGACAATGTTTTTCATTTAATATGCAATACGAATCTTGTTTGATACAACTCAATTAGCTCTATTAGATAATATTTTTAAAATCACATAAAAAGATTGTTAAATGGGGATGGAGGGAGTATAATTTGTAAAACATTATTGCAAATTAAGAAAGACTTATCCCGTGCTGTGGCAACAAAGCATTGAATACAAGATGGGGTAAAATTTTAGTCTCAAAGGCCTGGAAACTTCACCATAAGAATATACATTTTAGAAGTATTCTAATACTCCTATTTTTTTTTGAGTCTTGACCTTTATCAAGTCTGGAACCCTTGACCTTGGGTTTTTGAGAAGTAACCGCCCACATGATCAAGTCAAAGAGGCTGAGTAGTATTCTACTATTACTTTTACCTCACTAAAACACCCAAATTGGCCTAGTTGCCAATATTTTTATGTGGCAAGTACTTCGGAATATTGTCAATTCTAAATCAATGCAATCATATTTTCTGTGTTGAATTCGTAATAGTTACTTTAGGACTAATTTTAACTTTTCGCGGACTCAATTTCTGTTCAGTTTGGTTCTATCCAGTCCCGTCCAATTTTTAAATTTTGTGAGTCCATTCTGAGCTCACAACAATGATTGAAATTATTCATATTGTAGAGCTCGTCAAGTTCTTCAAATATGAAAAAATTCAAGTTCATTGGATACCGATCAATGGCTTAACAAAACACATTTACCATGAAACAAATGGTTTTGTTACAGTGTGCTCAATACATTTGTTTCAAGATAATCTTGTATCCAATGAGTTATCGATCGGTATCCAATGAACATGAAAGTTTTTTGTATTTGAAGAACTCGACGAGCTCTACATGATGAACGTTTCTAATCATAGTTATGAGCCCTGAATGGGACCGCAAAAATAAAAAATTGGACATGGCTGGATTGAACCAAACTGGACATGAACTGAGTCCCTTTTCATCTTATATTATATACTAGTGTATCATATGGCTGGCCCCCATTGTACAAAAAACTCAGAGACGACTTTGGAAACATTTGTTTTCTCAACAAAGAAAATTTACAAGGGCTTCTTCGGGACAGGTCCTGTCTAAGTTGATTTTGCCCCATCAAGTCCTAGGCACGTAATTCTAAGAGTTTATTGCTGACAAGGTCCTTTTACACGCTCCTGCTCTCCCTCTCCCTCTCTATTTCTCTCTCCCATGGATATTGTCTGTAGTACTAGTCCTTCGTTAAAGATGGCTTAAGTGCACCATATTTTTGTATACTCATGCCACATTTCATGAATTAATTGCTCTTCGATCTTTTTTTCTGTTTTTGTACCAATCTCATGTCTCTCTCTCTCTCTCTCTCTCTCTCTCTCTCTCTCTCCCCGAATATTGATAACTTTTATTGCAAATATATATAATTTTGGAAAAACAAAATATGTTTGAAACCTACTCGACGAGATCTATTAAACAAGACCATTATTTAATGTGAACTTATTATGTGTAAAAAAAATACTACTAATTTTTAGGGTGTAACGATTCTTTTTGTTTTATTTTTTGCATTATAAATTTTAAAATGTTAATATAACTTTGCCTGTTTACATAAGAAATTGTTTATCGGCACTATGAGTCATTAATTTTTTTTGGAATGAGTTATTAATTTAACACTGTTGTTTAAAATTTACAGTATTAATTGGGAATTTAGACTGTTAATTGTTAAATATAACATAGTTATTGTTAAATGAACACGGTTAATTATGAATTTAAACTACTAATTGTTTATTTTAAAACTGTCAATTGTAAATTTAGATATATTAATTGGAAATTTAGACTATTAATTGTTAAATATAACCATGTTACTGTTAAATGAACACGGTTAATTATGAATTTAAACTATTAATTGTTTATTTTAAACTATCAATTGTAAATTTAGACTATTAATTGTTAATATTAGCACAATTGATATTTAAAAATGAAAATGGCTAATTATGAATTTATATTGTTAATTATAAATTTAGACACAATAAAATGGACATTGAAATAAGGAGTTTGTTTTTCTCATAATTTAATATTCAATATTAGTCTCATTAGGTAAACTTTTACGAGTAGATTTCATAATTATAAATTTTATAATAATATATATGTACAAAAAGTTTTAAACGTTACAAGATTTTAAGCTTTAAGAGATGTGGGGGGGGGGGGGGGGGGGGGGGGGGGGGGGGGGGGGGGGGGGGGGGGGGGGGGGGGGGGGGGGTGGAGGGGTGGTGCCCCCATTTTTCCTCAACCATTTGATTTCTCTTTTTTATTCTCAACCATTTGTTCAATCCCCTTTATAATAAGTGTGATCATACATTGTGGTAAGTGTGAGTACACAGTGTTGCCAAACATTAGAGTATCTCTAGTGCTGTTGCTAAAAATTATGTGTTATATGACATAAATTGTAAAAAGTGGGTCCCTATTTTTGTATGTTAGGAATGTGTTATTTGGGCAGAAAATGAGTATTGTAGTAGTAGAATTAGAGCACACAAGTCTAAGAGTAAAATGGTCCCCACCACTATCATGATCTTAATCTGGTATGTAATATCGAACATTTTGATAATGATACTTCCACATATTCAAAACCAATTCTTCAGATTTTATATAGCAAAAAAAAAATTCTTTCAGATTTTATACTCCAAAACTCTATGTGTTGGTGACGACACTTGAGGAGATGTCCCGTGAATATATAAATCGACGCTAGGATATTAAAAAGCTTAACACTTCTCATGATCTTAATACTTCTTAATTTGTAAAAGAAAAAACAATGAAAGATGAAAAGGTCGTCTTATTCAAAAACCCAATCACGACGTTCCTCCTAGATGCCCCCTAAGTTTTTGACGCGCTAGCTGACCATTTCGCCTGTGGACATGGCCACATGGGGTACGTAGACCCGTAGAAGTGCCATTGAGGCTATAAATATGTTGTCGCTCTTCCATGCACCCCACACAAGTCTTCAACTTCCAACTGGTAATAATCTTGCATTTATTCCCCTTTTAGTTTGTAATGGTTGATCATGTCCCTAAAACTTGGGTTGGCGCGAACCTTTTATCTATTTTTTTGTTGATAAACAAAAGGGTTTGGAGGGGGCGAACCTTTTATCTATTCACTTGCCTTTGAATATGTATTTATGTCAATACCTTCGTTGGCTTGGTTCTTATAATCAGCTGTATCCTTGCCAAACGATAGAAGCTTAATCTCATTTCCTCTGATTTATAAACATGGTCCTATACTCCAATGTGCTGCTGTCTTTGTGGGTACTTAGCTTTTGTTTCCTATGTATAGGGGGATAGCTAGCGATCGTCGATCAGAGAACTGTGTAATCGCTTTATGCAGCATCGCAAGACTAAGATAGCTACCTCTTTCAGTTGTATACAAAGAATTCTTGATTGTAAGTTTCGGCATCCCCTATATACTATACACGTACAAATCCTAGCTTCGTCGGTCGTTTTTATCTGAAGATGCTTCATTTGGTGATACAAGAGAAACAACGGTCCATTTTTTTGGCCTTAATGCTGCAGAGTTAATTAGCTTTATGCACAAACCCGTCAATTATGTTGCATCTGTTCTCATGTTTTTGTAACTTTTTCAACCATTTTGCTTTGTGAAATTAATTACATGAGAAAAACTTATTCACGGAGGGTTCCATAAATAAGTTTTACGGAGGTGAATCTAGAACTTTTAAAAGTGTTTTGGACGTTTCAAATTTTAAATAGACATTTCCGGAGAAGAGTTTACGATCCGGATTCACCCCGCTGTAAACGCTCTAATAATATATTGTGACTTCTTAGGTTTATCTACATTACGGATCAGAACATACACTTTTCACAAAATGGATACACACTTATTAAGGGACACTTCGAAATGAAATACTAAAACTCTTATTCATCCAGTACCTTAGAGGTTTTGTGCAAGTCAATAGCCACAAGCATTAAAGTATTTCTACAGTAGTACTATAGTATTGTATCGACCTTTAATGAGTTTTTTTTGAAAACATCCCTCGAACTATCCACCAGATTTTTACTTAGTCTTCAAACTATCAAAATGTTTTATTTAGTCCTCCAACTATTGGTTTGCATTTTATTTAGTCCTTCCGTTAAGTTTCCGTTAAGTTTCAAACGGCCGGGCAACGTTTTGTTTAAAAAAAAAAGTTTCCAACCACCAATTTGTAATCCTATGGAGTAGAAACGTGATTATGAGAGCCTTAGAGACAAATTTTGATTATGTCTCTTTAGAATAATATGATCACAATAATAAGATCTTCACACCCTAACGGATTAAAATTTGAGCACTTAATTTTTTAACTATTTTTTAATATATAAACCGTCTCAAAAAATTAAGTGCTCAAATTTTAATCCGTTTGAATGGGTGTGAAGATCTTATTATTCTGATCATATTATTCTAAAGAGACATAATCAAATTTTGTCTCTAAGGCTCTCATAATCACGTTTCTATTCCATAGGATTGCAAATTGGTGGTTGGAAACTTTTTCTTTAAAACAAAACGTTGCCGCTCGAAAAAATTAAGTGCTCAAATTTTAATCCGTTTGAATGGGTGTGAAGATCTTATTATTCTAATCATATTATTCTAAAGAGACATAATCAAATTTTGTCTCTAAGGCTCTCATAATTAAGTTTCTATTCCATAGGATTGCAAATTGGTGGTTGGAAACTTTTTTTTTGAACAAAACGTTGCCGCCCGAAAAAATTAAGTGCTCAAAGTTTAATCCGTTTGAATGGGTGTGAAGACTTATTATTCTGATCATATTATTCTAAAGAGACATAATCAAATTTTGTCTCTTAGGCTCTCATAATCACATTTCTACTCCATAGGATTGCAAATTGGTTGTTGGAAACTTTTTTTTTTTAAACAAAACGTTGCCCGGCCGTTTGAAACTTAACGGAAACTTAACGGAAGGACTAAATAAAATGCAAACCAATAGTTGGAGGACTAAATAAAACATTTTGATAGTTTGAGGACTAAGTAAAAATCTGGTGGATAGTTCGAGGGATGTTTTCAAAATAAACTCACCTTTAATATTATTCTTATGACCAAATGACACTATGAAGAACGTCAGCCAGATAACGTACGGAACCGGGAAGACCGTGTGTGTACTGTATATATACAGTCCACTCTCTATGAGGGATTCCTTACTTAGGAATATATATATATATATATACACACACACACACGTGGTTTATAAAAATTATAAGATTTTAGCTCAGATTTGATGAACCGTTCAATTAAAACCTAAACAAAATAAGCAATTTCAGGTTATATTTTTTGTTAATTTCTTGCAGGCACTTTTAAAATCACATTCTGTACATATTGAACGGTTCGGATCACAAAAATTTGATCGGAAACTATGAGATTGAGATTTGGGGTGTTTTTTTTGGTGTCCATTGAACCGCGCCAATATATATATATATATATATATATATATATATATATATATATATAGAGTTAGGTTCCGGTGAGGGATCCCTCATTTTTTTAAAATGAGGGACTCCCATTCCCGATTAAATTTCGATGATCCGAGCCGCTCAAAGTGATCAGAACGTGATTTTAAGGGTCCCCGCGAGAAATCAGCAAAAAAAATGACCGGGAAGGGCTTCATCCGAGCAGTTTTCATTGAACGGTTCAAAAAAAACTGCTCAGATGAAGCCCTTCCCGGTCATTTTTTTTGCTGATTTCTGGAGGATACCCTTAAAATCACGTTCTGCACACATTGAGCGGCTCGGATTTTCAAAATTTGATCTGGAAATGAACGTCCCTCATTTTAAAAAAATGAGGGATCCCTCACTTGAAAATTCCTCTATATATATATTTATTTATTTATATGGAATTTTTTATATCCACTCAAGGGGTATATCATATGATATAAATATATCTGTATATGTTGTAGTTTTTTTTTTATTTTTTTATTTTTATCGGCATCCGTATATGTTGTAGTTAATGTAACTTATACCTAGTGGGGGCCCTAATCTTAGAAAAAAAACCCGACCTCTATGCACAAGTTGCCTTAGCGATGGGCCTGCTGGATGTTTCTGGGACGCTCGGTAGGTTGAATTTCTTCTTCTTTGATAATAACAGTTATAATTATAAATGATAGAACATAAAAACGAATCCATAATCTTTGAGTTCCCCCGAAACTAAGAAGTGAAGGAGAATGTACATAAAAATGATAGGTAAAAAGGTCGTCTTATTCAAAAATCCAATCGGAACGTTCCTCCTAAATGCCACCTAAGTTTTTGACGCGCTAGCATTTGATGCGCTAGCTAGCTGACCATTTCGCCTGCGGACATGGGGTCCAAGTACCACCATGCATTGAGGCTGCTATAAATATGTTTGTGTTCTTTCACACAGTCGACTGCACAAGCCTTCAACTTCCAACTGGTTATTAATAATCCTGTTATTCGGCACTAAAATCTTCCTTAAATCAATGTATTCATTCTGCACAAACAAATAACCGGTCAATTATACATGTTGCATTTCTTCTCATGTGTTTTTGTAACTTAAATTTCAACCTTTTTGCATGATGAAAGTAATTGATTTTCTTAGGTTTATTATCGATCATCACTATGGATCCAGTTCCAGATACTGAGAAAGACGTGGAGCAAGCCGTGGAGCAAACCGTGGAGGACGTTGAACAAGCCATGGAGGAAGCTTGCATTGACGAATTAGCCAAGTTTATTAAGCAACGCTATGGTGGTTCGGCCGCGTGTGTGATTGTTTTGGTTTTGGTTTGTCTTATTTTGTGGGTCTCGCTCCATGGCAGAGCCAAGAATTGAAATCGGAGCTGACCAACCTATGAAAGGAATTTTTGATTGGTAAATTTTCAAGGTTAAATTCAATCATTCAAGTTTTCATTGAATGGTTTTGGTAAATTGAATAATTAATCTATTGTTGCTATCATATCATTCGAAAACATGCCATGCCATTACTGCACAATCTCACCTGGCCTACATAATTTAGGGTGCTCAAGATAAAAAGAATTGGGTTCTATGGACTAGCATGTGTTAATTCTTAGAGATATCGTATCACTATGAAAGAATGAAGTTTAAAGTATTTAGCCAATGTTTATATATGATTCGTGAATACAAAAAGTTGGTATTCAAAACTTTACGTCGTTGACCAATAAAATGTTGGTGTTCACCGATATGTAGATATGGAAGAAAATGGATAAAGTTAGGATCCCGCCCTTGGGACTGGACCTCAATCGGACCATTAATTCAAACCTTCTACTCATAGAAAGATATATAGTCGGTATTCGATGCGCGTCTTCTGTTTTGGACAAGAAAGGCTTTCACAACGATAGAAGGACAAGGAGGAGAAACACAGACTCGGTTTATGGTAAAACATAATGAGGAATTCTCTCGGTGTTATCATCTCATATAATTTTATGAACTATGATAGCAGAAAAAGTCACTTTTGATGTGATGAATCCTAAGATATGCCAGAAAAAGTGACTTGAAAATGTCCTCCAAGGGGGTGGCTGTTCGGAGCAAGAAGCCATCCTGTATCAGTAAAAAGAACTACTGTTGAAAACTAAACATTGTAGGCACTGATCGAAAACATAAACAAATTATTCTTTTTCTCCCGTCAAAATAAGGTGTCAGAGCAAAACAAATTTCTTCTGAAATGAAGGGAAAATAAAATGGAACGGAATTGATCACATAGGATAGTTAGTTACAAGTTTGAGTTTGAGAGAGAGAGAGAGAGATTGATCAAACACCTTATTACCCTGTACCGTTATCTCCTGCAAGAACCTAGGTACTTTTATATTCTTTGCCTATCTGGGCGCTCATTGAATAACCGGACGATTGGGGCGAGGTATTTTCCTTCTAAGCGTTCGCGTTAAAAAAAAGGTGGATAGACCTTGTGAAGGTATGTATGACTCCTGGGCCACTTGCCTAGTAACCGGGCCTCTTGCCTCAGTAAGCAGTGAGTGTTCGCGTCAAATAGCGGTAAAGTAATAGTGGATTTCTTATCCCCTGCAAAAAAAAAAAAAAAAGAACAAAAGAAAAAAAGGGGGGTTGATCTGTTGACGGGAGTTGTTTTTCTCTGTTTCACTTTGAGGACTTAGCTTGATTTGACTTTTTGAGGGGGAGTTATCTTGAAAATCCTTGCCTACATGAGAATATTCCTCCTGGATTGAGTTGAGCTTGACATTATTTACGTGATTCGCACACACACTTTGTCATAAGGCCTTGTTTTATGCTTTATTCTTCTTCGAACAATCTCTTTGCTGACCGTTGCAAATTCTTTTGCTCTGCTTATAAGGTGTTTGATTATATATGGCAAACATTGCTTTTGTTCACAAGAAGTGTGTGGATTATGTGCTCGATGCATCCGTATGAATTCATTGTGTGTGACATCAAACTCTAATTTTTTTTTAAATTGAGTCATATTTGTCATTAACAGTATAGCGTTTTGGGATGAGGTAGCTAGGCTATTTGAAATTTTTTTTTAACGAATAAAGTCAAGTCGGTCAACTAAACTATCCATCTATCCATCGAGTGACCATCAAAACTCACTATCTAGAATTTGGTCCATCGAACCATCAATCTAGTTTCCATTGAGACTCTCTGTTTGAATTTGGTCGGTATGCTCCTTTCCTTTGTTTTTCCGTAACAAAAAGGGGGAGAATTTTTATGGTTATGGTATGGTTATGGATTTGGGAGTAATATGTGTTGTTGAGTCTTGCATAACAGATGAAATTTTTTTTGAGTTTTATTGTTCATTTGGAGAGATATTTACAAGGGGAGATTTATTTTATTGATGAATTGCTGGCCTAGTTTTCTTTTTGTTGGCCGATATAATGCTGCATTGTCGTTTATTATTAAATTATGGTGATCCATTCTATTTTTTGTAACATATACTTTGTCGCATAGTTTTTGTTGAGTTGTCTTTGCAGGTATTGGAAGAGCAACTCAAGCTTCAATGGATAGACCTAGTTTAGGCTAGTGTTTATTTCTTTCAGTTGTATTTTTCCATTATATTTTAGTGCAGTTGGTTTTGTCCCGGAAATGCCAAAAGGGGAGATTGTTAGATATTTTGGCACTTTCAAGGGTTGTTTAAAACCTCCATTAGTGTTTTTGTTATTTCGACTCCATTTGATTGTAATAGGTATGATAATTAGGGGTAGTTTCTCACTCGATGCTCCTCCCATTATCTGCGCCAAGTTGACCGCTACGGAATCGAGTCAATTGCCTGAGAGGTAAAAGCATTACACAGCACATCATGCATATTATTCACATCATGCATATTATTTCCAAAGTTAGAACACGTTTTTCTTTTCGATAAATCTCTCCGAATATTCATTTTCCACATATATGTATCTTAAATCAATTTTCTTTTAAACAAGCCCGAAAATCTACTTTCCATTTATGCATCAATAAAAGACTTTCGTTGGAAGGGAAATTGTAGTATAAAAGGGTTTCATCACCATAGGGAGGTTTCACCACCGAGAAGAGTTTATTTTTATTCCACAGCAACCTCTTGATTTTATTACGTTCTTACATCTAGAATTCTTCAAACGTTTTTGGGTTGTCTAGATCACGCTTTACATCATATTATTCATCCATTAATTTACTGTTTGTGATTTTTGGTGCTATTTGCTGCTGTGGCTGAATCTCTGGGAGATTGACTCGGAGCCGGTTGAATCCGGAGATCGGGCGTAAAGTCCGTGGTGGTGCATCTATTGGATCTTGAAGAAGCTCTGGGAGCATCGGAGATTGGCGAGAATAGGTAAAGGCATGGGTAAGGTTTTTACTATTTCGCAATCTGTACTTCTTTTCAATTAATAGAATAAAGCAGTAGTGTTAGGCCGTGATTTTGGCTTAGAGTTATTTAGAACCTTAAGTTTTTCCACGTAAATCGTGCGTCTCTTGTCACAATTTTTATTCTACTGCAGTACTTGATTTTTGGTTTGGATATTAATCAAGATAATTAACTCGTTCATCTATATTAATTTTTTTTAAATCAGAAAATTGGTCTCTATCTCTCTGTCTTTTTTAATCAAAACTCCTATTCACCCCCTCTAGAAGTAGATTGCACGCTTCCGCATAATTTCAGTCTAGACTCTAGATACGCCAGTGTATTTGTTTTCTTGCTTTGGCTCCGATTTCCTTTTTGTAGAACTGTACTCTTCAGCATCATCCATAAAAGATCATCATATCAGCTGCTTCTGAATCAAGACTATCAGAAAATTGATAGTAATTTTTATCAAAACTCCTATTCAGCCCCCCTCTAGGAATAGATTGAATGCTTTCGCATAATTTCAGTCTAGACTCTAGATACACCAGTCTATCATTGCTTGTTTTCTTGCTTTGGCTCCGATTTCATTTTTGTATAACTGTACTCTTCAGCATCATCCATAAAAGATGATCATATCAGCTGCTTCTGAATCAGGACTATCACAAAAGCTTTGTTCGAATGCAATGGTTCTCGAAATCTAAGTTACGCAATGCGTGTGGTGTGGGTCTGCATGAGCAGAAGCACGAGCGTGATCAAAGAGTTTCAAAAACATTCCAAACCAGTATAAAAATTTGTGAGAATGCGAGCACGGAGCAAGAATTGAGAGCGCGTGCAAAAAGGTCCATTTGGTGACGGAAATTTTTTTTAATGACCATTGATAAAAATAAGAGACGTGATTTTTATACTAGGGACCAAATTGACATTTCACTAATATTTTAAGGACCATTGAAAAAATAAAATTGAGGGGGTATCTATCTATTCTAATATATAAAGGGAGAGTACCATTTGGTGTGACTTTTTTTTGAAACTGTGTCACAAAAGTGTTTTCCGAAATTGCTCATAAAGATTGCTAAAAAATGAAACCACTTTGCATGAATTTCGTTTGAAATATATTCTAAATATAAAGGGAGAGCACCATTTGGTGTGACCTTTTTTTGAAACTGTGTCACAAAAGTGTTTTCCGAAATTGCCCATAAAGATTGCTAAAAAATGAAACCACTTTGCATGAATTTCGTTTGAAATCACAGAGGGTAAAAATGTAAATTCAAACAACAGTTACAAAATCTTTTCCTGATGTCTCTCAACACGTCTCAGCAGTTGTCATTTTCTTCCCAACTACTCTGCGAGTCTCCCCTCCCAATCTCCATCTTCATCCATTCTTTGCTCTGTAAGAATATCCTGTGTCATTAATTGCATGCGGATACCCTCCATACGCCCATCCAATTATTATGAATATATGACTTTATATTTTGATTAATATTGTTCACTGAATTGTACATTTTGTGTTTTGTTTTCGATTTTCTTCTTCTACAAAGCACTACAAGTCTACAAGAAAATTGAGATCTCCCAATTTATGGTTTCGGTAGCAACGGTTGTCGGTATAGATGGGGTTTATCAACGGTTTGAAAACTGTTACTAGAAATGGGGCTTCAGTAACGCTTTTTGTTGAACCGTTACTAGATTACCAATGTACAGAAAATCAGTGGGAAAATTGTTTGAGTACTCTGGGGAAGAACAAATTGTGGAATATTCACGTAATTGATCAGGTCTGTTGTTTATATGTCTACCGTACTTTCTCACTTACATTTCATTCTTAACTACAATGAATTTTGAACATGCTAAAATTCGTGCCTAGTCGAACACGACACGAATTTGAGGGTTTGGGTCCATAACTTTTTCATATAACCCACCAACACGAAAATTAGACGGCACAAATACAGGTTAGACACGCGTAACTCGATAAAAATACGAATAATTGTTTAACTTTTTACGTCAACCCATTATTAGAAAAAACATGACTCAAACACGTTCGACACGATATTGACAAAATGTTTTGTAAGGTCAAGTTTTTATTTGGCAAATCTCATGACAAAAATACATTGATTTGTATCTCTTATTATTGAGTTGAAATTTATTTTTTATTTATTTCTAGAGTGTCTATTTAGAAAGTGGAAGGAAATCAAATCTTTTGTAATTGAGAGGATGCGTTTTTAGGAACTAAATCAATTATATTGTAATTGAGAGATAGAGAAGGAAAAGGATGGAAGGAATCAAGGGAATTCGTGATCAAAGCAGATGAATAAGGAAAGAGGATCTCAAAATCCGTGGGTTGAAAATAAGGCAACATGCATCAGTTGTGATTGCTCGAGCAACTCCGAACAAGCCTATACAGGTGCTTGAGCAACTTGACAGATTTTGTCCATCTACATATATGCGGTTCACTTGGGATTTTGAGGTGATCGAATATTTTTTGTGCCGCCTCTCTCTTGCTCCAAATTTAAGAAATACTTAAGAGGGATTGTGGCTTGTCTCTTGGAGTAATCATATGATCGGTTGATCATTAGACTTTCAACTTAACTCCAAGAGTTCTTTTCAAACTTTGATTCTATTGAGTGAATCATTCTTCCGGTGGAATTCCGGTGGGTACCGACGGTGGATTCCGTAGGTTATTGGAAGGCTTGAGCGATTCAAGGCAGCGGCGGTCAAGCACTGGGTGCGGTGAACGTGTGATTCGGCAATCAACCTTGGTCAACCGAGAGCGATTCTAAGTTGTAAGTATAGGTTTGTTTGTAACCGTACAATGAGTTATAGTGCATGATTTCCTTCCCGTGGTTTTTACCCGTTCAATGGGTTTTCCACGTATATCTTGTGTTCGGTACTGTTCATCGTTTATTGCTTTACAATTCCTTTTATTTTGCTTGTTTAAGTTTTTAGATAGCAAAAAGGAATTTTCATGTTTGAGGCAGAATTAGAACCAATTCTTCAAATTGCGGGGGGGGGGGGGAGGGGGGGGTTGTGAAGGGAAAAGTATCACTTGGGTCAAGTATCGGAGCTCTGACCTTAGTTTTCCAGCATTCTATTTACATTTTATTTCCTAAGATGACCATCCAATTGTTTGGTTTGGTTATGTTTTGGTACGAACCAAGAACCAAAACGGGAGTACACTTCCTTTTTTTCCCCCTTTTGCTTGGAAAAAGTTAACCTTATTAATTGTAATTAGTGAGATTTGAACTTCAATTAATTGCACTATTAACTACCACTGGGCTACCACTACATACACTTTTTAACTATAAAACGAAACTTACAGTAGTTTCAGAATAAATATACAAAACTGAACCAAACCCAAATGTTTGGAGCCGTAGGAGAAATGTAAACCATAGATTCGTAACAGAGCCTAACTACGAACAACAATTTAGACCAGTCAGTGCCGGCCCCGATATTTGGGTTGCCCTAGCCCAGCCTCATGCTTTGTTGCCCACTTAAAATTAAGTCATACAAAATAAATAAATATATATATATATATATATATATATATATATACAAGTACAAAAAAAATAAAATTGCATTGTTATTTTAGCTTGAATAACATAAAAAAATAACATTAAAATGTAAACCCCGGTTATAATACTTTATGATTAGCACAATTTGATTCACAGAAAATAAATCCTCCTCACATTTTTTGAAGCAAAATTTTCAATTGAGTTATCGTACTTTATTTATCCAAGAACTCAGGGCCGTTCTGCTAACTTTGACTTTTGGGCTTTTTAGTTGATATATATGTGAAGAGAATGACTTCTCTCGAAAAGCGTAAAAAGTTGAAAAAAAGCCCCAAATGCTCAAAAATGTTTTTAGTGGAATGACACGCCTCATTTACAATCAAGATCATAATCAATCTCTTTAATCTCTCTTGTAAAATGGTAATTTGAATGTAAAAATAAAAATCATGTTAGCTCGCTAAATTTATTTTAGTTATGAGTTAATTAATCAAATGTAGGATCATATCACTTATACATTAGTGTTTTATTTGTTAAATCAAAAATCTTGAATAAAATAATTTGATTTTCGTAATATTGTGTATCTGAAGGAAAACAAAAGGGAATTTAAAAGAAAAACTTTATTGCATATTTGTTTACTAGTAAAATAATAATAATAATAAAAAATATTTTTTGGAAGTAAAAAAAAGAGGGGGGGCCTCTATCCGTTACAAATTGATAGAATGGGACAACATGGGCCTAATTGTTGACAGAATAACAAGTTCAAGTGTCTTTTTGTTGTTAGTAAAAGTCAATGGGTTTTTTTTGAAAATTCGTGACAAATTCTAGGGCTTTTTTTAAATTTTCCGAAAACAAAAAGAGGTACTCCAGTAGAACAGAAGTGGAGAATAAAAATAATGAAGCGGGGGAGTTCCGAGAATCGAACTCGTTTCTTCGGAGACTTAAACTTGCATGCTGCCCCACGGCACCAAGACCATCATTTATACCTCTGTAAGAAACTTTTTTATATTTATATGTAACTAAAGTTTTTTTTTTTTTTTTGGTTGCCCCAGCCTGGGGGGTTGTCCAAGACCAAGGACTTGCGAGGCTTACCCCGGGGCCGGCCCTGAGACCAGTTCGGCTCAACCATTAAATTAATTAGTCCTAGTACAACACAAGTCTCCCTCGGTTGCTACTAGAATGAAGTTGACCGGACCAATTCTCAACGCCAGTCAATTAAACTTTTTTCTGACTAATATCGATCTTGCCTGCCTTAGAATATGGGTCAAAAAGTGTTTCCATATTTATTTCAAGGCTTAAATACTTAAATGGTTCTTACAAAATAAAGTCCGTTTCATTTTTGTCCTTGTAAAATTTTTTGTGTTAATTTCGTCCTTCTAGTTTGTGACTCAGTTCAATATCATCCTTGCCGTCAAATTGGACGGAATTCGCCTATTGGGATAACGGAACCCTTATTTGGAACCTGACCCACGTCTCCTCCCCCAAAAATTACCCACACCATTTTCTACCAAAAAAAGACGCACAAGATCAATATGCTATTCAATTACGTTACGAATGTGCGATAAAAAAATCACAAACGATATAGATTTAGAGAAAATGCTCTCTAGATTCTTTTCATTCAATAATAATCATTCACTATCTTGCCCTGAAGGCTTACAACTTGTTAAATAGGTAGAAAAACCTTAACTCTGATTGATTCGCCTCAAAACGGACACCGAATTAATTAATAACAGAAATTACCAACAACGGAAAAAATTGGAATAATAGCAAAAATAGAAAATAGAAAAAATTCTAAGACTTCTCCCAAAAGAATGACTTAATTCAAATTTTCCTTACCCAAGTTATTAGCAAGTCAAATATTTTCTTAAATGGCAAATTTGGGCTTCCGGAGGCCTAAACGGCTAAAAAAAGACATTTTTTAACAGAGAAAAAGGTAGGTGAAAGATATAGAAAACCACGCACACTTTAAATTTGTCCCCCACTGAAAAAATTAGTATATAAACTAATGATACAAATTAGTATAAACTAATGATGTTCATTTAGTAAACAACATCTTTTGAGCGGAAAACCCAAAAAACCATTTGCATTAAAAACGTGGGTAACAATGGACTTACCTTAGCATCCACCAACGACGTCCTCGCGTTGATGATCTTCTCAGATTTTGTAAAGACCACGCCAGCAAACCCTATCGAAGATCGTGATGAGACCTCGCCCAATCCCACTTTTGATGAGAAACGTACTGTTAAGGGTTTGGGGGAAACCCTAGCGACGATTTTGTGCGTATTGTTTTTGGGAGACAGCGATGCGGGTAATATTCGGGGGAAGAGACGTGGGTTAGGTTCCAAATAAGGGTTCCATTATCCCAGTAGGCGAATTCCGTCCAATTTGACGGCAAGGATGATATTGAACTGAGTCACAAACTAGAAGGACGAAAATGAAACCGACTCTATTTTGTAAGGACCATTTAAGTATTTAAGCCTTATTTCAAAAGGAGTTTAATGAACTCGAACGCATAATGCTCCTGCATGAACGGAGTCGGTTATCCCCCAATAAACAATGCATTTTTGGGAGTCTTAGAGATAAAAATTAATTATGATTCTTTAGAATAAAATGATCAGAAAAATAAGACATTCGTACCAGTTTCAACATATTGAAAATTGGAACACTTAATATTGTAACCATATTTTTTAGTATACAAACCTTCTAAAAAAATTAAGTGCTCGTATTTTCAATCCGTTTGGAACGGTGCGAAAATCTTATTTTTCTGATCGTATTATTTTAAAGAGTCATGATTAATTTTTATCTCTAGGACTATCATAATTAAATATCTTTTTTTATTTGGGACCCTTTAGAGCAGATGCTGGATTATGACAGCTCTAGAAAGAAAAATTAATTATAACATTTTAAAATAAAATGATCAGAATAATAAGATCTTCACACCGGTTCACATAGATTGAAAATTAGAGTGCTTAATTTTTAACCACATTTTTAATATATAAAAAGTCTAAATTCTATATAAAGAGCTCCGTCTTTTTAAAACATAAAATAAAATGTGTTAGTCTCTATAAAATGTCACGTAAGATTCTAATATATGAACCTTGTAAAAAAATTAAGTGTTCCAATTTTCAGTCTATTTAAACGTATGAAAAGATCTTATTTTTCTAATCATTTTATCCTAAAGGATAATAATTAATTTTTATCTCTAAAGCTCTCATAATCAAATATTTACTTTACAGGGTCATAATCAAGTGTTTGTTTTAATAGGGCCTTATATGACATTTTCCGTCTAAATTTCTAATTTCCGTTATTTATTGAACTAAGTAGGTAACAGTATGATAGTTGAGGGGATAAAATCATCAAATTGATAGTTTAGGAACTGAATAAAAAAAATGTGCATAATTTAAGGGATGAAAAGAAAAAAACTCTTTAAGATTAAAACGAAGCAAGTGGGTTGCGTTTAAGGCGGTTGACTATGAGACTTAAGCGGAACACTTCTCATTCTTATTATATATTACTTGATCAATATGAAAAGGGAAAAAAATAAAGAGGAAACGGCAGTGCTGTAAAAGAATCGAATCGAGCCGAACCTTGTTAAGTTCGGTTCGGGTTCGTTAAGGTATAAGTTCGGCTCAAGTTCTTTGTGATGTCTTATACAATCTTTTTAAAACTTTGGTCTATGTATTTGTACTTTTTTGTAAAAATATGGTATAGAAATTTAACAAAAATATTGTATAGAAATTTAACCCGAATCTTGTAAACTACCAGAAAAAAAAAAGACTGTGTCAAAATGCCCCTAAAAAATTAGGCCAGACTCAATAACATGGATTGACAACGGCGGAGCCATTAGGTCGAAAAATTATTTGGTGGTTTTCGGATACCGTCACCTTGTGCCCACCACCCTTTTTCACCACACATATTTGATATTTGTGAGGTTCAGTAGCAAGTCTATGACTCACCGAAATGTATGGTGAATAAGAGTGTTTGGGTTATCTTTGTGGCGGTCCCCAAGACTACTGAATAATTACACGGAGAAGGGTAAGTTGATTTCAATGGCCATACAATCTTTCCATAAAAATATCCATTTCAGTATAATTGTGACCTCACTAAAACTTCCAGCAAATGATTAGATAATATTATAATTGAAGTTATCATACGTAATTTAATTAGTATTTAATTACGAGCTTTTCTTTCGATTATCAACTGGAAAAAGAAAATAACCACCGAGCTGGTAGCCCAATTGGCCCAGGTGACGGGGCTTAAAGTGCCTTTTCCCTTCGCGTGCACTCGGGTTCAAGCCCCTCCAGTTGCAAAAAACATACGAGCTAGAGGGTCGAGTAGAGGGCCCCGTACCAGCTGTGCTCGTCGGTGGAGCTGTGGTGCTAGCCTGTCATCACGGACAGTAGCTATGGCTCAAACCGGACATTCCACAGCGAGTCGGAAGCCCGTATGATCACACTCAAAGAGGTTGCTACGCCGATCGTCCCGTCCTACCCTTTAGATTATTAAAAAAAAAGGGAAAAACTGGAAAAGAAAAATCTCTACGCGGTTCTAAGCTATTGGCTCACAAGATTACAACTGTCAACTGTGGACTGGTGGCATAATTGTCAAATTATTTTTTTCCCATGGTTGAATTGCCATTTATATACTACCCTCTTTCTTTCAAGCAAAGCACGGATGTTTCAAGTTCCAACTGCTAATAAGCCTCTGTTCCCTTTTTAGAAAAGGATTATATATCAGTTTGTAATTGTGGATCTTTTGCCAAACGACGAATAAAGTGCTCAAAGATTTCTGTGATTTATGTATATGGGCCTATATATGTGCTGTCTTTGTGGGTATTTAGTATTTTTGTTTCCTATGTGCAGGGGGGTCGTGATCGTCGATCAGAGAACCGCGTAGCCGCTTTCTGTAGGATCTCAAGAGTAAGATATCAATCTCTTTGTTATATATATTTTTGTGATTCGTATATAAAGTTCTGAAGTTGTTAAGTTTTGTCCAAATTTTTCTAGCTTTTCTCCCTTTTCAATAGACGTCCGAATTACATTCTTTGCGATTTTTATTCAGTATATTCTATACATTTTCAAACTCAAAAATAATGTAAATGAAAAATAATTTTTAATTTTTTTTGTACCGTATAAAAGATCTTGATAAGATCTATCAAATAAGATTCATATTGGTAGAAAAATTATTTGTACAAATATTTTATTTTAAAACTTGAAATTGCCTTATGAAAAAATAAGTATTTATTTTGAGTTGCGGAACGGGGCTTGAGGCTATAGATTCATACTGGTAGGAAAAATAAGTACTTATTCTTAAAAAATAGTATTTCTAGTTCAAACTTGTTTGTGATTGTCCTTGTTGCGTGTTCTTCTATGTCAACTGTAGACACCTCAATTTGGATTTCCAGATTAGTTTACTTACGGTATTTGATTCCCCGATGATAAAGCGGATCAAGAACATCTCGGGAATGTTGAGTGTTTGAACTTTGAATGTTTGAAAAACCCTTGAGCCTAACCTGATCCTAAACCACTTCAAAAAGCCAAAACCCTACTGGCACGCGATGGTTGAGAACCAACGCGCATGGGTCAAATTGTCAAGTGTTGGTTAGCAGTCAAAGCTTGGCCTTTGACCAACGCGTGTGTTGGTCAAACTGCCAGGTGGTGGTCAACAGTCAAAGTTTGATCGTTGACCATCGCGCACCGGACCAAACTTGCCACCAACCTTTCTTGGGGAGAAAACTTGGCCACCAATGCAACCTTAACCAAGCCTCATGGATTGGCTGAACTCCTCTGTTTGCAGCCCATATCTACCTCCCTCTCTCCCTATAAATATCCTCTATGGGTCTTTCATTAAAAGGGTTACAAATTTTACACATCTTGGCCATAACATTGCCTTCTTCTTTACAAACCAAAGAGATACAAGGGCACCCAAAAACATAGTTTGTTCTTTCCCATTCAAACACCTCGATCAAATCTCAAAACTCAAATACTCTTTCAAACTTAAAAACCAAAGGTATAGCTTACCTTTGTTCTGCTTTCTGTTCTGATCTCTGAGGGGAGCTAGCATGACCAAGGCTGATAATCAATACTAATCTGGTCCTAAAGCTGGCAAGGTTTTAAAAATCGTGTAGCTAGTATCCCTACGGGCGATGGAGCCACTCACGCGAGCGACTATCCCAGTCTGCGCGTGACGGTCCTCGTGGGAATAGGATGCTAGTTATTTTATGTTTTTCATAGAACTATAGGCCACTGTAAAGTATGATAATAATCAGTTTACTGCTTTCCTTTCTTAGAAATTGTTAGTTGTAGTTTAATATTCATATCTGCTGTTTTGGAGTACCCCTGTGATCATTCTGAATTTGTCTAAGAACCCAGAAATGTGTAAACTAAACACTGGTCAAATGGTTCAGACCATCGCGTGCCAGAGCGCGATCCTTGCACGCCGGAGCACCGTAGTTGCGCGCCAGATTGCATCTAACCATCGAGTGGCCTTGCACGGGTAGCTCGGCCTTAGGCTATTATTTTGTCCCACACTATTTTATGGGGTGTTTTGTTAATTTGTAGGGTTCTTTTAGCCTTTAAACTGCTTTAAACTGTATATTATGTTGCTATATAAATTGCGTGGTTTGTTCTGGGTGTGTACTGGTCCTTCCAGAACCCAGAAGTTTTGAGAATAAGAGCTGTGGGTTTGAACTTACCGGCGCGCGCCTGTCCTGGAGTTGTGTGCGCAAGAGTGAATAACATGCAGTGACTTATTCAGTGCATGCTGGTTTCTTCTTGCGTAAGTCACTCCAAAATAGGGCCTCCCAGTTTATTTAAATTCCCACAGTAGTCTGTTCTCATCCTATACTAACTATTCATCCATGCTATCTATCACATCCTGCAAACATGTTACAGTTTTAATCCCCATTAAACTGTTTTCCCGCTTTAATTGGCTAAAGGATTGATTAATCAAACAGAATCGCAAACAAATATTTTCGCAAATACCTAAGTAGAGACTGATCTCTGGATTGGGCGAGATGGGTGTCATAAAACTCTTCCTCTTTCGTAACCTGGCTCTCGAACCCAGATATAATTATGACGGACTGATTCTTTAACTTTTTCAAATCAAACAGCGCGGCAAGTGTTTCGAATACGGTTCCTTAAGTGTCGGACCTTCAACCCCGAGTGGTGACTCTGTATTTCGAGAGCACTTGCCATCCAGTTTAGCGCTCTCTTGAACTGGCATTTTTTAGGGGAAGGGAACGGAATCCTTTCCTCCGAAAAGGGCACACTGCCCACAGTCGACATACCTCCTTGCATTATTCATCCAAGGAGATTACTAATCGGCCCCCGTGTCAGACCCCCCTGACACGGGTCCACTTCAATTACGAAAATACCCTCGATTGGGCCCAAAAATATCCGAACCTATTTTTTGTTATTTTTTCTTTATTTAATTAATACTAATGTTTATACATGTATCTTTTATTTATTTATTTATTTAAAATTATTTTAGTATTTCGATTTTCAATCCGGTTGAATCGGTAGAAATATCTTATTTTTTTTATCATTTTATCTTCAATGATCATAATGAATTTTTGAACTCGTAGAATCAAATATCTCTTAGGGCTAGTCAACGAGAGCTCTAGAGTCAAAATTTAATTATGGCTATTTAGGATTAAATAATCAGGAAACTAAAATCTTTCTATTAGTTCAAACGGATTGAAATTTGAAACACTTAATTTTTTAACTATATTTTTATTTAAATATATAAACGGTCTAAAAAGGATAAAAAAATTAAGTGTTACAAATTTCAATCCGTTTGAACCTGTGAAAAGATTTTTTTGATCATTTTATCCTAAATGGTCATAGTTAAATTTTGGCTCTAAGGCTCTCGTTGATTAAACCTAAGAGATATTTGATTCTACGACTTTTTTAGGGTTAATCAACGAGAGCTTTAAAGTCAAAATTTAATTATGACAATTTAGGATAAAATTATCAAAAAATTAAAATTTTTCCACCGATTCAAACGGATTGAAATTTGGAACACTTATTTTTCAATCTCTTTAAACATTTAAACTATCACAAAAATATAATTTTTTTGTTTTACATTATTTCACCATTAATATTAGGATCGTTTGATAGATTTCGTTGAATAGATTTCAAAATATAAATTTTATTAAAATTAAATCTGTAAAAGAAAGTTATTAGAATTAAAAATTTTATAAAAAAAAATTAAAATAAGAAAGAGTGAGACTGAAGAGAGAGAGAACGTAGAGGTGGGGATAAAAGGGGGAACAGAGGGACCCGTGTTAGGGGACTTAACACGGGGTGATAACAGCTTTCTTCATCCAAATACATTGAACTTGTCCAATAAACTTATTGACCAAGATTTTCTCGGGTCATTCTCCCATGTAATGCTGATGTGAAAAGAAAGAGATTGTACCAAGCTACAAGGAGAGGGTTGTGCAATTACGAGCAGGGGTGTATGGTAAACCTCTAAGGCTCCGATCCAAAATATCTTCTTAAAAATTAAATATTTATCAAATTTAAAAATAATGTAAATAGAAAATAATTTTTCAATTTTTTTTACCGTATAAAAGATCTCAATGAGATATATCAAATAAGATCCATATTGATATGAAAATTATTTGCGTAAGCACATAATTTTTGAACTTGAAATTGCCTTCTTAAAAAATAAGTACTTAGAGCTTATTTCAAAATATCTTCTAAAAAAATAAGTACTTATTTAACATTTTCAAACTCAAAAATAATGTAAATAAAAAATATTTTTTTGTTTTTTTGCACCGTATAAAAGATCTCATCGAAATCTTTCAAATAAGATCCATATGGCATATTTTTAGATTTTATTAAGCCTATTATTTTTTAGCTTAAAATTGTCTTTTAAAAAAAAAGTACTGAAATCCCGATCTAGAACGGGGCTTATTTTCCTTTTGGGAACGGGCCTAAATAATTTCAAATTACTTATATTTTTCTACATCAGTTACGTACTGTATCTCTTTTGGTGTTTGTTACGTACTTTTTTGATAATTTAAACTTTTTTCAACAAATTTTTTTTTTGGGTATTTGCTCGATAGACTTCTCATAAAAAACAATTCCATTTTAACGATCCATGCTCTTAATTTTGGTCCCAAATTTTTGACAGATCCTATTTCTCTGCAGAGAAATGGGATTAAATTGAACTATCGGATGGTCTATTTATCTGAATTCGGAATGGAATTAAAATGAACTACTACAATCCGGATTGTCTATTATATGAATTCTGATATAAGATAAATATAATTTGTTAGAAAAATTATCCATGTCCGATTAAATTAATTACGAGTGGATGCGAAAATTACTATTGGGCATCCTGTCAAGTTTTCCCCAACCATTTTCGTCAAATTTTTTAATAGGAGCGTATTGTTTTAAACGGCACAGATTTGTTCGGGTAAGTTTTTATTGAAATAAAATATCCAAAACACCGGAAACAAATCTGACCCGAATGAAAAAAATTGGGAAATTTGACCGGATCTGATCCCTCCCTAAAAAGGGGACCCATTCCTACACGTGTAGTATAATGGAAGGCGCCCGCCTCTTACCGAGAAATTCTAGAAGAAGACTTACAATTTCCACAGAAGACTTTACAATTTCTTCTTTCTTTCTGGTCGTTATCAAGGACGAATTCTAACCTGTCGTCTCCTATCATGCATGGTAGCAGAAGTTTCCTACCTTCCATATCCCATTCCATGCATCATAGATTCATACTACTTATCTAAGTCACACAATTCGCGTGTGCGTGCGGGAAAGGAGACGTAAAAGCGTATTTGAAACGCAACCTAAACTATTGAATCTTCAATGATCCTTTCTCGTGTACGCTTTCTCTAAGTGAGATTTTGTGCTGTCTTGTCACTATGACCACCAACTTTAAATTGGTACGGTCTATCTTCTTCCTTTTTCGATTGCCGGGATGCTTATTAGTTGTTAGGGCACGTACTTATCGCCAGAAAGCAATGCATAATCCTCTTGGACCACAACCGGTCATTTATGTTGCACTTCTTCTCATGTTTTTGTAACTTGTCAACCTTTTTGCAGGGTGATAGTAATTTCATATTGTGACTTTCTTAGGTCTGTCAACACTATGCATGTTCAAGTGGCCTTGGCACTCATCACCGCCGGTAAAACCGCCATTGTAGAACTTATACGCGAGATACCAGGTGCTTCTAAAGACATACTTCATATTTGGCTTCTCCTTCATATAATTATGTCTGTGAGTGTTGTACATCCCACTTATATGTCAAAAATAAAAAATAAAAAAAATCTAACGATTATATTTCTTAAGCCATAAGCACATGATTATTGTTGGAGTTGTCCCACATCGGCTAATTATTTCCTCCAAAACAAGTATTTGAGGTTGAGCCAAAGTTGTCAAATCTGTTCCGTACCGGCCGGTACCGGTGCTTAAACGGAACGCGCAGAGTCAAGATCCGTTTCGGTTGAAATACCGGCCTATTCCGGCCAATACCGGATGTACTAAACAATACCGGTCTGTTCCGGACATTTTCCGGTGTTCTGGCCAGTACAAAATTACCATTGTTTCTCTCTCTCTCTCTCTCTCTCTCTCTCTCTCTCTCTCTTTTTACATTTTGTTTATGTTTATACTTAAAATTTTGCAACATGGTAAATATATATTAAATTTATATATATATATATATATATAATATTAATTGCGGTAAATCCGGAACGGTACCGGGATACAGCCCGGTACCGGTATGTACCATTCCAGTATTGAAAACGGTACACTGGCCGGTACGGTATTGACAACTTTGGGTTGAGCACCATGTCCACTCATTGCCAAAAGCCGGAGAATTTGTTTCCCCTTGTTTGTGCCATAAATGCATGGTTGTTTGTTGTAATCCATGTGTTATTGATCGTTTGTTTACCTCTCCACATGCAAGTCAGGAGTCACACGTGCGGGGGAATGTAGTGATCAAGAACACATGGATCACCACAAACAAACCTTGCCCAAAATTCTTCCATAACTAGTAACTGCACTGGTTAACACGATGCAGCTATACGATTCTGCAGGGGATAGGTTGTGGTCTTCGTTTTTTGGTTCCAATCTTAGGATTCATGACCATGATACGTTTTGTGCGGCTTCTGTATCCAGTTTTTTTGTATTGTTTCCTTTTGATTGGCTCCTTGCCAACCTCTTTTTTTTTTTTTTTTTCTCGGCAAATGAAACTTTTATATCACACTTGAAGGGATACATCGAGGGGGCTCAACCACAGTAAGCACATAAAGATACGCGATCAAGCAAAGGATAGGAAATAAGAACATACACCTTACAATGTCTTCCAACAGAACATTGGATGAATACACACCTTACTTAAAATCACAAGCACGACTACAACTTTAACAGCCTAATCCCATCCAAAAAGATCTTAAACTCCTCCACTGTATACACCTTAATGTTGAACTCTTATTTGGGGTTGTAGGTGGCAGTGATGCCGACGTGCCTGCAGTCCTTTTAATCTCTGCATCTCTTGCATTGATTAACAAAATTATTTTTGCTGAGCAAAAACAACATAGGCTAGCTGGAGGTTTCAATAACTCGTAGTTTAGTCCAGATATTTAACCAAAAAGAACAAGGGTATGAATCATTTCCCATCCGCCGTACAGTAGCAATATGTTTTCTGTACAAACTGGAAGGGAGAGTTTGGATTGTCTTTAAATTATTTTTCTTTTTAGTTTTTCTTATTTCAACTGTTGGTGGATTTTTTTTAAAATTTTTCTTCAAAACATTTGAATTATTTGGATATTTTTCGACAAGATCAAACAGTAACAAAATGTGTAATTAACTTGAAAAAATGTTTATTTAAAAAATCAAAACGTAGCATCAATGAGATCCTGCATTTTTCATTTTTTTTTTCTTGACAAAAGAGAATTTTCTTGAACTCGACAACGGAACATCGAGAAAAGAGGCCTCTTAGATCCCATCCCATGCCAAGATTTTTCATGTTTCACACCAAACAATCACAAGTGCACTAAAACAATACTAGCTCAACAACAATAATAGAAGTCATCTAGTCCCCAATCATAAGGGGTATGAGCGGAGAAAGATTGAAGACAAACTTAACCTTTGACAATATATACACAAAGTGGCTACTTTCAGAATACCACTAAAACAATACTTAACCTTCCAAAACTTTCTGTTTACGGTCCCCACACCCCCCCCCCCCCCCCCCCCCCCCCCCCCCCCCCCCCCCCCCCCCCCCCCCCCCCCCCGAGAAAGGGTGTATGGCGTGCCTTTCGTAATTTAAGCCACAAAGTCTTATATGAATAAGTCATAAAATTCGAATTTTAAACCACAAAAAATCGTAAATAACACCACAAAAATTTGTAAAAGAGGACCACAAATTTCGTAAAAGTAAGCCACAAAATTCGTAACCTAGAGCCGTCTTTTTTTACTTTTAGCCATCTTTTATACCACAAAATTCGTAAAAGTAAGCCACAAAATTCATGATTGTAACCACAAAAATACATATATAAATGCCCACAAAATCTCATATATGGGGCCACAAAAATCCATAAAATTAAAGTAAGTCACAAAATTTATAAGGGTGTACCGTACACACTTTCATAAAGTGAGCCGCAAAAACTCATAAATTAAGTCACAAAAACTCATAAAAATGAGCCACAAAGATTGTTCAACGGGGTGTGTACCGTAGATTTTTCCACTTGTCTAAGCCATTATTAAACTTTCTGTTTATGAATTCCTGACATTGATGGAGCTCAACATGTTTCGAATATTTATTTATTAACAATGCAATACAAATTTATAGGCGTTACTTTTTGTTTCCCAATATCGTCAAACTTTTACGAATCCTTTTGTTGATTCCTTAAGTGTCTAAAATGTTTTCATTTATATCAGTTACAACATACCAGAATGAAGTTTTAATCGCATCATATATCCTTCTAATATCAATTTCAGCTTTATTTTTTTGCAGGTGACACATCACCTATAATGTTACATATATATTCTCTAGTTCTTTAAATAAATAAATAAAAATTAATGTTTTGAGTGATAGATTGTTGAAATCAGGGGCAGGAAATTAAACTACTCATGTCCGACCCTTGGATTTTCCAGTATTCAATCCCTATTAGCTTGTTTAATAGCCCATCCCTTAATTCGAAAAGCATCAGCAATACTCCTATTTTTTTTTGTAATAAGCACGAAATATATAGTAATAGGTGATCGATCTCCATCTTGGAATCATATGCCTTTATATACTCCTATTGCAAGATAATGTGCTGCAAGTTCACAACGTTCTTTGATAAATTTGTAACAAAATATGTTAGACTTGTCCCACATTGCTCATCTAAGCCACCCAAGCTTGGTTAATAAATTCTAGAGGCTACTCCACCTATGGCTAATTGGTTTTGGGTTGGAACCCTCCAAGAAATCTAACATGGTATCAGAGCTAGGTCTTGGGTGGCCTCACCTCTCGTGGGAAAGTCTCTGTCGCTCGAGTCAGTCAGTCAGCTCCTGGTCAGTCACCTCCACGTGCATCCGGGCTGCACGTGAGGGGGAGTGTTAGACTTGTCCCACATTGCTCATCTAAGCCACTCAAGCTTGGTTAATAAATTCTAGAGGCTACTCCACCTATGGCCAATTAGTTTTAGGTTGGAACCCTTCAAGAAATCTAACAAAATATGATTATATTCCTTTTTGTCCATTTTTGCAGACGTAATTGAAAAATGGCGCAAGACGGAGAATGATTCTAGTACTTCAACAACACCACAGGTTGCCAATCAGAAAAAAAAAAAAACCACAGGCTGCCTATCAAAGAAAAACACGACCACAGGTTAATGCTTTCTTTTCTTTGTTTGTGTGTGTCTGATTCAAAGTAATTAACCTTTTATTTGGAGCTCCAAAACTGCATAAAATATAAGGGTGGTTTATAGTCCTCTTACAAGTCTTACACAAAGTCTAAAATACCCCCAAATCATCACCAAGTCGAGTACAAAATTCTGCAGAAATTGCCCAAGTGCTACCGGTAGGGCTAAACTCTAAAGCCTCCCAGTGGTAGCCAATTCCCAGATTGCTGAATGAATGTTGAACTGCTACCGGTAACCATGTTTTGGGTATACTGGTAGCCAACTTTCTGGATATTCCTGGGATTTGCCAGTCATCATTGGGGGGTCTTTCTACGTGGTGGTTTGATAATAGATTTCGTAATTTAGAGAAACACATTTGGGAAACAACTTTCTTTCCTACATTGCATGTGGTCCTTATGGTTAGTGAGAAATGACTACATCCAACAACGCCACAACGGGAGTGGGGGAAGTTATCAAAATCAGAATTACGATGTTGAAGTTCAAATTTGACATTAAGGTTTATACGGTGGAGGACTTTAAGGGATATCTTGATGGAACCCGAAAGGTGAAATTGTAATTTAGGTTTTGGTTTGTTTACATCCAACTTTCTATTGGATGTTTGTTTTATTTTCTTTTTCTTTTGAGTAAGTTTCTTTGCTTATCTTGTTTCTCTCTCGATGTATCCCTTTAGAATTTATAAAAGTTTCGTTTGCCGAGCAAAAAAAAACAACAGTAGTCATGTTTTGGTCCGTCGACCCTTGGACACCCCGCGCATACTTCCAAGCGGGGATAGATCATATAAATGTTGTAGTATAGTACTCCTACCTCAATAATAATGTACTGCAAGTTTAAAAGATTCTTTGATTATCCTTTTTGGCCATTTTTTGCAGAATTTGATACGAGCAAACGTGCTAACGAGAAGAAGCAGAGACGAAGTTGGCGTGCCTTCCGTTTCCGAACCGCCAATAAAATTGAAATAGGTGCGTATGTGTTTTATTCGAAGTAATTATTCTTTTTGTGACATGACGTAGACTTGTGACGATCGACCCATTTTTCCTAAACGCAATATAAGGTTGAATTTTATTACTATGGTCTATATTCTAATATATATATATATATATATATATGTATATCGGTCCGGTTCAAGTTCAAACCTCTTTCCGTCCACATCCATCCGCACCTCCCCTTTTCCAATCGAATTTCGATGATCCGAACAGCTCAATATGTTCAGAACGTGATTTTAAGGGTACTCACGAGAAATCGGCAAAAAAAAACACCGGAAAGGGCTTGATTTGAGCAGTTTTTTATTGAACCGTTCAATAAAATACAAACAAAAACTGTTCGGATGAAGCCTTTTCCGATATTTTTTTTTGGTCGATTTCTTGAATGTACCCTTAAAATCACGTTTTAATCACATTGAGCGGCTCGGATCATCAAAATTCGATCGGAAAAGGGAAGATGCGGACAATGTGGACGGAAGAGGTTTGGACTTGATCCGGACTGTATATATACTAGTGCATGCCCGTGCCTGAATGGACGGCGCAATGCTTTCTAAACACAATTTAAATGAAAGATCAAGCACCACACCGGTTGTTTTTGGATGAAAAATAAACTACTTTTTTCAAATATTTTAGATACAAAGGTTGTTTTTAACTCCATCTCATATGAGGTGAATTCCGTGTATATGTATGTCCCACCCCATATGAGTGGACGTTACAAATAACCGTTAAATGAAAACTTTTGATCTAGTTTTTCTCTTTGTAACGTTCAAAATTTAAAAATAGCACAGAGAATGAATGGAAGGTTGGTCTTTTTTTTTTTGGAAGGGGGAGAAAATCTTAGAGGACTACAATGTAAATAAATCTAAAATCAAAACAAAATTGCAAAATTAAACCTTGACCCAAAATTAAACAATCCCGAAATAGATTGGACAATGGTGGGAGTTTTGCAATCAAAATTGGCATTTGATTTGAGGGAAAAAATAGAGTCAACCTGGTTTCAAATCAGTTGCGATTGGGAGTGTGTGTAGAGAGAGAGAAGGAGGAGGAGTCATTGATCTACCCTCAGATTTGTGACCAAAATTGATCTAAAGATAGTATTCATTCTCGAAGAAAATCACAGGGAACGGAGAGCTATAAAGGAAACGTAGAAGAAGAGGAGAGAGAGAGAGAGAGAGAGAGAGAGAGAGAGAGAGAGAGAGAGAGAGAGAGAGAGAGAGAGAGAATGGTGAAAGTCAATTTTTGCAGAAATTATTGATGAAAGTCACGAGAGGAAGAATGATTCTTGTACTTCAACAACACCAAAGGCAGCCTATCAGAACAAAAAACACCACAGGCTGCCTATCAGAAAAAAACACCACCACTGGGTAGTGCTTTCTTTTCTTTGTTTCTGTGTGTGTGTGATTCAAAGTAATTAACCTTTTATTTGAAGCTCCAAAACTGCATAAAATTAAAGGGTGATTTATAGTCCTCTTACAAGTCTTACACAAAGTCTAAACTACACCCCCCCCCCCCCCCCCCCCCCCCCCCCCCCCCCCCCCCCCAAAGTCATTGTAAAGTCGAGTACAAAATTCTGTAGAAATTGCCCAAGTGCCTACCGGTAGGGCTAAAAACCTCCCACTGGTAACTAATTCCCGGATTGCTGAATGAATGTTGAACTGCCACCGGTAATCATGTTTTAGGTCATTCGGTAGCCAACTTTCTGAAAATTCCTGGGATTTGCCCGTCATCACTGGCGGGCCTTTCTACCTCGTGGATTGATAATAGATTTGGTAATTTGGAGAAACGCATTTGGAAATTAAACAACTTTCTTTGCTACACTGTGGTCCTTATGGTTAGTGAGGAATGATTGTGCATCCAACAATGCTACAATGGGAGTAGGGGAAGTTGGGAAGGTTATCAAAACCAGAATTGTGATGTGGAAGAAGTCGAAATTTGACATTAAGATTTATATGGTGGAGGACTTTAAAAGATATCTAGATGGAATCCGAAAGGTGAAATTGTAATTTATACGGTGGATGTTTGTTTTATTTTCTTTTTCTTTTGAGTAAGTTTCTTTGCTTATCTCATTTCTCGCTTGATGTATCCCTTTCGAGTTTATAAAAGTTTCGTTTGCCGAGAAAAAAAAAAAATCAACAGTAGTCATGTTTTGGTCCTATTGGATGCCACTGAGGATTTTCTGACGTTTCTTTGATCTACCTTCCCTCGACCCTTGGACATCCCGCGCATACTTCCAAGCGGGGAAAGATCATATAAATGTCGTAGTATAGTACTCCTACTTCAATAATAATGTACTGCAAGTTTAAAAGATTCTTTGATTATCCTTTTTGGCCATTTTTTGCAGAATTTGATAGGAGCAAACATGCTAACGAGAAGCAGAGACGAAGTTGGCGTGCCTTCCGTTTCCGAAGCACCAATAAAATTGAAATAGGTGCGTATGTGTTTTATTCGAAGTAATTATTCTTTTTGTGACATGACGTAGACTTGTGACGATCGACCCATTTTTCCTAAACGCAATATAAGGTTGAATTTTATTACTATGGTCTATATTCTAATATTTATATATACTAGTGCATACCCATACCTGAAGGGACGGCGCAATGCTTTCTAAACACAATTTAAATGAAGTATCAAGCACAGCACCGGTTGTTTTTAGATAAAAAAAAATCACTTTTTTCGAATTTTTTTAGATACAACGGTTGTTTTTAACTTCATCTCATATGAGGTGAATTCCGTGTATATGTATGTCTCACCCCATATGGGAGAACATTACAAATAACCGTTAAATAAAAACTTTTGATCTGGTTTTTCTCTTTGTAACGTTCAAAATTTAAAAATAGCACAGAGAATGTGTGGAAGGTTGGACTTTTTTTTTTTTTGGGTGGAGGAGAAAATCATAGAGGACTACAATGTAAATAAATCTGAAATGGAAACAAAATTGCAAAATTAAACATTGACTCAAAGTTAAACAATCCCGTAATAGATTGGACAATGGTGGGAGTTTTACAATTGAACTAGCTATTAAAATTGAGAAGAAAAAAATAGAGTCAACCTGGTTTCAAATCAGTTGCGATTGGGAGTGTGTGTAGAGAGAGAGAGAGGAGGAGGAGGAGGAGGAGTCATTGATCTACCTTTAGATTTGACCCTTAGATTTGTGACCAAAATTGATCTAGAGAGAGTATTCATTCTTAAAGAAAATCGCAGGGCTAAGGAGGGGGGTCGGCTTTGGGAGCGAAGAGCTAGAAAGGGAATGTTGGAGAGAGAGAGAGAGAGAGAGTGCTCAACTATGAACGCAAGATATGATTAGTGGCAATTGCGCAATTACTACTATTTGAGAGAAAGAGAGAGCCATATGATTTATGGAGCAAATTAATGATTAAAATTTATGCAGGACATAAGATTCAAAAACCCTTATCCCTTATTATGTGTGTGTATATATATATACACACGTGAATATGATATATTTCTTTACAGATTTAACGATATTTCGGTATTTATCAAAATATTTAATTCAACATACTTTTTTTGATCGGGAAAGGAAATTTTATTATCACAAAGTTAAAAATAAAACTTTCTTAGTATAATTTTAGCCATCCCACTGGAGATGCTACGTTAGACACTTTCTTATACTCCTCCGTTGCAAGGTGAAATTGTAATTTAGACTTAGGTGTGTTTACATCCAACTTTCTATTGGATGTTTGTTTTATTTTCTTTTTCTTTTGAGTAAGTTTCTTTGCTTATCTCGTTTCTCCCTTGATGTATCCTTTTTGAGTTTATAAAAGTTTCGTTTGCTGAGAAAAAAAAAATCAACAGTAGTCATGTTTTGGTCCTATTGGATGCCACTGAGGATTTTCTGACGTTTCTTTGATCTACCTTCCCTCGACACTTGGACATCCCGCGCATACTTCCAAGTGGGGAAAGATCATATAAATGTCGTAGTATAGTACTCCTACTTCAATAATAATGTACTGCAAGTTTAAAAGATTCTTTGATTATCCTTTTTGGCCTTTTTTTTTTTGCAGAATTTGATACGAGCAAACATGCTAACGAGATGAAACAGAGACGAAGATGGCGTGGCTGCTGTTTCCGAAGCACCAATACAAATGAATAATGTGCGTACGTGTTTTATTCTAAGTAATTATCCTTTTTGACATCACGTAGACTTGTGACAATCGACCCATTTTTACCTGACCGGTTTTTCAAATTGAACATTTTCAGGAGTTTGAGAGAGATGGAAATCTTATGCCTGCAGGCTGGATGAAGAAATGGATAAGTTAGAGCTGCAAGTATGTTTTATGTTTTCCTGCATGTCATCGTACTCTTCCAGACCTTATAAAGTGTGATTAAGACAGACTTTGATCTTGTTGTAATGGTTGCTTAAGGCTTTACAATCGTGCTATTTGTAATTTGTCTACTTTGACTATCTTATCTTTTCCAATTGAGCTTGTAATATAGACAACTTTGGATTTAAGTTAGCAATGCATTTCAGATTCTATTTATATATGAGCAGATTGTTAAGGATGTGCGGGATAGAGTGTTCTCTTGGAAAAAGTATGACCGTAGCCTTGTGTGAATATATAGAGTCTTGTGTAGAGTTTGGAATATCTCAGAGAAAGTCTTGTAGCTAGCAGTTAGTGAGGCCAATTTCTCTGCATTTTGTTTCTGTTCTGTTTCCAGTTTGCTGGGGATATGCCCCTTTGTTCATTTGTATCTTGGTTTTGTTTTTGGTATAAAATCCCTCTTTACCAAAAAAGAAAAAAAAAACTTTGGATATAAGTAAATAGCAATGCCACATACTGATAAGCCTCCAATATTGTAGATAATTGGGGTTTAACCCTCTCATTTTGTTACACACGCGCGCACAAATTTGTTTGATTCGATTGATATTGCGTGAGAAGCTGTGTTTTTGGGTAAATCATAGGAATATGGAGCATTCGGCTGTCATGCTCCGCCCTGGGAATGACACCCAATGTTGGCCCGAGTCAGCGTGGCCACGTGAAAATCCACACAAAATACCAAAACATACTCCACAACAGACAAAATTAAACCAGCAGAAGATTTATCACTTTAAAACTTAAAAGTGTCAACTTACCAATTATCCAATCATAGCTTGGCATGACTAAAGCAAATCACATCTTAATATTACATGCAGAACCCCAAATAACCGAACAGCTTATATATATACAACTCATACAACTTAAGCGCTCAATTTTCCTAAGTTACAATATATATAAAATCAACTTCTAGATTAACTATCTACGAATTAGCTTGTCCATTAACAAGACTCAAAGCTAGCTAGCCCAAAAAACATAGAAGCATATTTGTCGAGATTCTTTTCTCCAGTTGATAATCGGAAAAATGTATCTATGTACTTAAAGAATAAATATATATTCGACACATATAATACTGAATTCCCACCGACTTTTTTGAAAATACCCTTTATGACGACCTCAAGTATAACATTGTTTTTTGAACGGCAAAGAAGAATTTTATTGATAGAAGAAGAAAGGAGAGTACAAATATATAAAAGGCAAGCAGCTCCCTCAATGTCTCATGTTCATCCAAAAGCTATGTGGAATTTTATTGTCTGTGGAATATCGTCTGTGGAAAGTAGTTCGCAATTGGATTAATGCTTGTAGAGAAAATCTGTTTAAAAGGAAATGTGCTACTAGTCCGATATGCCCTATTTGTGATCATGAATATGAATCTATTGAACATTTACTTTTCCACTGTCCTTGGAGTCGACCTGTCTAGTTTGGAAGTGGGAAGTCCTATTGGGTATCGAGGAATGAGAGGGTTACGGCTGATAAGTGGATGGAAGATCTGATGTGCGGAAATTTGGCGAAAGAAACTAGCAAAGAAGATGTAGGGTGTATTTTTCAACTCTGTTGGGCCATTTGCAAATCCCGGAACAGCTGGGTATTCAGTACGTGAAAAAGTCCCAAGTCCTGAGGAGGTGATTTTCAAGGCAAATATGGAGAACATTGACTACTTGCAGGCTGCTTTTGCAAAGGTGAGGACTTCGATCTCTTACGGTTGCTGCACCGGTGGTGTTTACATCCTAAAATATACCACCCAATGAGAAAAATACACGTTTCAATGGAAAGCGTGGTGACCAATCAGAACATGTCTTAATTAGACCCGAGATGCAGAGGATTACGGAGTTTAATGATGACGTTATTTTAGTACTAAACGGTATCGTTTTGATTGGAACCGACTACAAAAGGCTCTTTTGAATGGTTGGTCTGGTCTGTGGACTTCCATTTTGCCCCCATGGGGTTCCCAACTGTCTGATGTTTAGGCTTTTAGGCCTTTCAGATTTATAACACTTCTCTTTTTTTGTCAAAAAAAAAAAAAAAAGATTGGAACCGACGACGTTTTGTTATTAAACACAGATGATCTTAAAGCATGATGGAATTTAACCGTTGATTAAAACTTGGAATCATCGAACGGTGCCACTGCTACTTTGATTTATAACACAAGATAGACGTGATTGCAGGGAATCATTTGAGTCAATCATGCAACACTAATCCATGTTGCATAAAAGCAGGAGTATCACGATCCATGAAGAGGCCACGAACCCATTTTCAAGCATGAAGAAAGAGAGACCACGAACACCAGTATCGAAGTAACCGTTCGAAGGCCCCTTTAACCGTTTTAAGGGGGAAATGGGCAGTTCGAGCAAGACGTGGGGATTAACGTGGGAAGTGGAGATCGAAGGCAGGACCATCGTCTATAAATAGAAGAGGCAAGTGAAAAGAGAAGCCCCCACAAAAATTCATATCATCTGACAATTCATACAACATGATTGCTCAGAGATTTATCGTAGATTAGTGTTTAGATTAGTTTAGCATAGGATCTTTTGTAAGTTGAAGACTTATTTGCATGTAAGATTACTTTCGATTAAATTCAAGTTCTCTTATTTTCCTTTAAGTTTTTTCTTACCAAAGAATAGTCGTTTGTAAGTTCACTTTTGATTAAATTCAGTGTGTTTATATTTCTGTATTATTCTTGATAGAATCTTAAGAGTGTTTGTATACAAACGTACCTTTGATTAAATTCAGGTTTGTTTGTGTTCAATCATCTTTTCTGATTTGAAGCGCGTCAATCTTTTATTTGGTTGACACCTTAAGGAAAAATCCTCTTAGTTGAGGTAATCGAACGGATAACACAGTTGCCTGATTGCAAATAAGTTGTTTCAAATCAATTTGAAAAGAGTAATTTCTTTTCTGAAGTTATTTTTTTTCTGGCACACCCGCACACAATCATTTGCCATTTGATTGAGCTAATTCAGCCCAAACAGGTGGTTAGGTGGAAGCCCCCACCCCCTGGTGTTCTTAAAATTAATTGTGATGGTGCATATCAATCTTCCCGCAGCTATGCTGCCTTAGGCATTGTTGCCAGGGATAGTGGTGGATTAGCTTGGTTTTGGCGTTATGGTTGTGTAAAGAGCGGTTCAGCATTAGCTATCAAAGCGTGGGCATTGAGGATTGCATGTGCTGTATGTGACGTCCCACTTTTTCAGTTTAAAAAAAAATAGTATTTTGATGCTAATAGTTAAATCTTTCATTTATCTTTTTCAAATTTCTTCCTAATAAAAAAAAAAGAGTTATCAATTATCGTCTACTTGTTTATTTTATAGTTTCTCCTAAACTCGAATAACTTATATTGACATTCTAAGTTGGGTGATAATTAGGTATTTTTCCTCGACGAGTAATTATTGAATGGGGAAGAGAAATTTCGGGCTGAACGTGTAATTAGATTAGAAAAGTATCAGTATATACGTGGGCAATTTACGAAATGAGAATATACAGGAGGTAGGGTTTCATCCTTTCATCATATTAAAAAGAGAGCGTGGCTGCCTTGTGGAGAGAGAGAGAGAGAGAGAGAGAGAGAGAGAGAGAGAGAGAGAGAGAGAGAGTAAAGCGGCAGTCAAAGGTTCGGTTTGTTGGTGATCGATTGGGTAAGCAATTCTTGTTCTTTTCCGACTCTTTGTCGTTCATGGGTTTGTCTTTTGGAAGGTATAGATATATAGCAATGGAGTTACGGAGAGAAGTTAATTGAGTTCTGTTATTTTGGCACCACTTTATAAGCTATTGAAAAATGGGGTAGTAAAGGTGTTTTTGTGTGATGTGGGCATTGTGCATGGCGGTGTGGCGTGGAATATTGGCCCAAGTGTGGGACTGTGGATTTGATAATAACGGTGGTATAAGGAATCAAATGGCCTTGTGCTTTGATTTTGTGTTCGTGCGTACATGTGGCATATACATAGTTTAGGTGGAGACAATTGATTTTTGGAAGGGAAACAGGTGGTATCAAGGCTTTGCTCTTAGAGTTCGTAGGAGGATTTTTGGTGGTGGAAAATAGGATTAAGTTAAGGTTTATTTAAATAGTAGGTGGTATTGGTATAAATTTTCGTAGTGTATATTTGGATCGATAGTCATTTCGTGCTTGTTATTTTTTTTACAGGTTACCATCTTTTTGCGTTGTTTGATCACATTAATACTCTTTGGACCCAGGTGAGTGGTTAAGCATGTAATTCCTTTCTTGGAATCCTCTTGAGCCAATCTATTCTTGACAGTTCGTTTATTCATTGTTGATTCGATAAGTGATACTCTTATTCGTTGCTCTCATATTTATAAACGATTGACGTACCCTTTGGCATACAAGGTTCACTGATAATAATTCTGATTGATTGATTCCCTTATCTTGTTGTTGTCTATTTCGTTGACTCCATATTATTATTGTGACTAGGCAATATTGACACGAGGAATAATTCTGGCCGGTTAGTTGACTCTCGTTCGCCGTTGTTCTATTTGTGTTTGGGACCATGGACCATGTTTCTATTTATTAAAGTCCAAGGAAAAGGCCTGTGAGATATTGTAGTGACTTTGGCCACTAGGAAAAAGACTTGTGAAATACCCTGTCACGACCTCAATTTTCAATATAAACAAATAATAGTTTTTAATAAAAGAACCTCGCGTAACATAAATAATACCCAAAAGAGTTTCCCACCTGTCAAATTTACAAACAAGTCCCCATAGTTACAGAAACACAATCTTGGCATCACGCCCGAAATTAGCGTAATTACAAGTACAACCAACTCAGAACAATACAACTTTCTAGTCAAAAGGAATTTAAGAATAATTAGTTACATACTCATTTTTACCAAAAGCAAATCTATTACAAAGATGAATAAGTAACTAAATAAAATTTAGTTTCCAAAAGTCTTCATGTACAAGCACATCGTCGCATGCAGCCTACTGTCCAACATTCGAACCTGAAAAAAGGATTTTGTTAAGCTACACTAGCCCAGTAAAAAAGTCTTTACCAAATTTATATGCAAATATAATGATAGGTGCAAACAAGAGAGAATATGGAAATACAGCTAGGTAGACAATATCAATCAATTTGTAAATGAGCCCTTATCGAAATTGAATGCATAAGCTATATGACACAATCCCCTCAAATAATCTCAACTCGACTCACTACCCAAAACTTCACCATCGGTATTTCCACCACTTGCGTTACCGGATAACACCATAAGGATTACCGTGTTACCACCACTTGCGTCACGGTGATCCCTAACGACTCGGGTTACCGTATTACCACCACTTGCGTTACGAAACCCTCTAAGTCTCCGTATTACCACCACTTGCGTTACAGGACTTCCTAAACCAACCTTCGACCCAAAATCAACTATTTCCTCATATAACATACAAGCTAAGACTCCCCCATGAACCCATTCTTAGATAGAACATCCTACACTATACCAACGTAGTCACAAATGCACCACAAACGATCAAAAATACCAACAATATATATAGAATGCACATTAACAACGTTTAACTAAGTCAAATCTTATTCGAGTCTTACTAACGGAAGTTCAACGGATCTAAGAATACATCGAGCCATCATAGGAAGTCAATTAGACAAGCTTGAGATAATTTAGGAGGTGTCCAAAAGGGTTTAGAAGTGATTGGAGGTCAAAACAATCAATGGAGAAGCAAAAGGTGCAAAACTGGAGTTCAGCTCCTAGTATCGATACGTGCTTAATCCGTATTGATACACAATTAACTGTCCAAAAAGATAAGCTCACTGTATCGATACGCGCTTAATCCGTATCGATACCACGGGGCTTCGGGTAGCGATTTCAGCAGATTTTCAGACATGCTCAACAACCAAAATTCGACAATCAAGGGCACGATTCTACACCAAATCAACGTATAAACATATAAAAGAAGTAAATAAGTCCCTACCTCGCAACAATGGCTGAGATTCAAGCGATTGGAACGAGCCCTAGCTTTTTGAACTCCGAAACTTCGATTTAAACTCAACCCAAGGATCTCCGAGCTCAAGAACGCGAATGGAAGGCTTGAGGGAGGTTGATTCTTGAAGATTTTGGGAGATGGAGGGAAGTTTTGAGTGAGAGGAGAAGAGAGAGAAAGAGATCGGCAGGAAGAGAGAGGGAGAACGGATGACAGAGAGTGGGGAGGTGAAAATATAATCTCCTACCTAACACTCACCACTTATATACCCACATATCTTTAAATCACACACACACACCCTCAACTCTCTATTCTTTCACTCTAGCCCTCAATCCAAAATATCCACCAATTAATCAATATTTTCTCAATTAGGCATTTAATAAACAATTCAAAAATCAAAATTATTCGGGTCTCTACATACCCTGTGACTCTAGTGCTCAATGGATAGGGAAAAGACTTGTGGAATACCCTGTGACCCTATTCCAGATCGGCTTAGGGAAAAGGTCCCATGCGCCATCCTGTGGTGACTCTAAGTACAGTGTTGGATCCAACGGGCGAAGCCCTGAGAAATTATTTGGCATTTGGTATTTGTTAATTGGTAATTATGGTTCCCACTCCGGTTTATACTTCCGTTATCGTTATTTGTCGTTCGGATATTATCGGACTCATTGTTTGGTATAATTAATTTGGTGATTCGATGATTGTTCATATTATTCATTAATCTGTTATTCAACTGGTGGATACTCTTTGTTGAGCTGTTGATCATTTTGTTCAGTATTTGGTTTGCTGTTAGTATTCGTTGAGCCATTTATCTCCCTTATTAATTTGAAACCACTTCTTGGAACCCTCATTATCGTTCGTTCAAAAGTATGCCATTTTGTATTATCACCTTTAGCATGCTTAACTACTCACCGAGCTCGTTAGCTGACGGATTTATTCCACATTCTTTTCAGGTTAGTGCATGGAGCATTGTAGTGGACTCTGTGGCTTTGTCAAGACCTTCTGTTTGGACCTCAATCTAGGGCGTCTGCATTTTTATTTCTTTTCTATTGTCAAAAAGCTTCCGCAATTGTATTTATTGATAGTTCATTGTGGAATTGGGAGTTGGAAAATATCAGATATTGTGGCCATCTTGCTATGGAAAAATATTGATTTTGAGTTTGCACAGTTGCTTAAAATATTTTTAATTAGGCTTTGTGTCCCATGGTTGCTTCATGGTACACGGTCAGTCATGCTCCCGGATTTGGGGTGTGACACTTTAGCTTTAGAGATGGATGTTTCGGTGGTAATTTTCGAATCTGATTGCAAAAATCTTATTGACAGCATCGATCAATGGCCCAAAGGCTCAGGTGTTCCGGCCTAGAATTTTAATTTATTTTATTAATTAATTTGGCCATTATTTAATTGGGTGTTATGGTTGGGTCTTGATTAACTATTTTCACAACGGGTGCAATTGTCGTTATGATAACTAGAAGGGTATGAGTTTTTTTTTACCATAGTAATTTAGTTTTTACCTCAGTTAGAATTTTAGATATTTTGTTTAACCAGATGACTATAATTTAGGGTGTGACGGGAGTAGTGGACGGTTCTAAGAGCAATACTTAGGGTTTTATAAGTAAGTTGAGGAGGGTTTTGTTTTACATTAGAGATATTGTTTTGAGAGAAAAGAGTCACGGCAGGCGAAGGCGAAGTCGAAATCTACAGCAGCAGTCAAGGGTTTCGTAGAGGTCTTCTTTCGATTATCTGAGGTAATTAGTTTTACATCGTTTTCTAATCTGCCGCTTCACAAAGCCATCTGATCTTTCAATTGGGCTCTAGTTTTTAGTTGATTTATTGCATGTACGGTGGTGTGTGCGTGGGAAACATCATGTGGTCGTGCGTGCCTGTGAAGTAAAGTGGTGATTTAATTTGGCGCATCCAGAATCTAGTTTTACCTTATGCAAACATAGGGATTATGTGTATTGGAAAAGAACAGATAGGTTTTGGCACTTGGAAGGAATCAAATGACATTGGGCGGTGATTTAATGTTGTGCGTATGTGTGGTATATACATAGTTTAGGTGTGGACAAAACTGGTTTTGCTCTTGGAGTTCGTGGGTGGATTTTTGGAGGCTACTGGTGGTTTAGGAATTAGGAATGTACGTGTTGGGTTGGGATATTTCAATAGTAGAGGTGTTACTAATTTGTATTGTCAGTGTTATATTCAATTAGTTAGTCACTTGTATATTCTATTTTTGTTCAGGTTAGCCTCATTTTGCGTTGTTCGATCGTACTACTTTTGGACCCAGGTGAGCGGTTAAGCATGTTACATATATCCCTTAAATTATTGTTTTAGAAAATTAATGATTGAAATTGAGAACATATATTTGTTTTATTTGGTTCTTGAAATTGGCATGCAGATTGGTGAAACCATTTGTTGATCAAATAATCTTTTGGTGAGAACTTTGTGGATATTGATGGGAACATTTATTTGGAAGTCCAGGGAAATTAATCCTCTGTGTGCGGGTGACTCTGGCCATTAGGGAAGAGACCGGATTAGGCCGGTGACCCTAATGCTCAACGGTTGTTATTGACCGGATCTATCTTAGGGAAAAGTTCCACGGGCTGCCTACTCGTGGTGACTCTTAGTTCCGATCTTGGATCCAATTTTGAGATATTTATTCACTGGCATTTGGTACTATTGATTTTGGTTGTGGTTCCCCATTGTTGTTGGAGATTGGATTGAGAACACCATTAAGATTTATCGGATGAATCTTTAATTCGATTAATGGATTATTTTGTTGTTCACCACATATGCCAAATTTATGTTGACCTAGTAAATTATTTTGATCCCTGTTTTGGAACTGTATTTAATATACATGCTTTGCTAATCACTGAGCTCGTCAGCTGACGGATTTATTCCAACTTCTTTTTCAGGTAAGTTGGGCAGTTAGGAGGACTCTAGTGGCATCTCGGGGATTTTCTTTTGTTGACCTCTTTAGGGTGTTTCATCATTTTATTTTATTAATCGCTTCCGCATTTGAAACTTTTGACAGATAATGGATTCTTTTATTACTGTTGAATCACTGGATTTTATTTGGTTCATTGGATGTTTGTGCCCCATTCTTTTGTCTGAACCTTTTTGGCTGATACTGTTCTGAAATAAAATTTACTCAGTGATTCAAAGCTTTGGCATTTAATTTATTTTCTTTTTAGGTTGCATGTTCTACGAGCTTTGGTCTTGTGGTTTATGGCCGGTCACTTCTCATTTTGGGGCGTGACATCAGGTGGGTTTGCAGATTGCTACAACGGTGGAGGATATTAAAAGATGGGCATGTGCAAAGCAGTGGAGTTTCGTGTGGACCAAAGAAAGAACAACTTAGCGGCTCATTGGATTGCGTCGAGGTGCCTTCATAGGAAAATTCTTTTTCATACTAGTTGTATTCCGCCCGATTTAGATTCGGTGTTATGTAGAGATTTGCTCTGAACTTCTGTACCTCGTATGATCTATTCAAAAAAAAAAAAAAAAAACTTGTGAGAAGCAAAGGCCTTGAAACCAATGTTTCGATCGCAAATGCTGTAATTGACATGTATGCAAAATGTGGGAACACGGATTTGGCCGGCAGTGTTTTCGAACCGTACAGATCGGAGCCTCAAAGCTTAACTGTAAGTTTTTACGCCCTAATGGTAAAAAAAGATGGTTGGTGAGAAGATTGAGGAAGTTCATGGAAGAAAGTGAGTCGAAAAAAAAAAGAAGATTCGCGGGCTTAGTTTCTTTGGTCTATCACTTTCCTTCACGTATCTACATGTTCTTGCTTGTTTTTTCCTTATTTCTTTCTCTCTACCCTTATCGAGTCGTTATCAACTATGCCAAATTTTGACTTTACCGGCGGTAGTATTACTGGCATTAATTTAATGCCGTTAAAAGGCACTTTTAGTGGCATTAATAAGACCGCTGGGAATAATTACCCTAAAACGGCGATTTCTCTAAGATTGCCATTTTTAGTGACTTTTTCCGACGATTTTTTAAATTACCACCAGAAAAAGTAGAATGTACGATTATTTTTAAAACTGGTATTACCGCCATTTATAATAAAACCAACCCGTATAATATAAATAATATTATTTATCCTTGTTGAACCAAAATGCGGGTTAGTCCAGTTGGTCGCACGCGTGGGCAAAGACCCGGAGGTTCCAGGTATGAGGAAAGCAAAAAAATTAAGGAAAATTTAAATAATCATCTATTTAGTCTTGCCATGTAAGAATTCATTCCGCCCATTTTTTATACTTATGTTTTCATTCTTCCATTATGTAAACTACCCTTATTACCCTTTACACTATTTTATAATACATACACACACACAATATATATATATATATATATATATATATATATAGAGAGAGAGAGAGAGAGAGAGAGAGAGAGAGAGAGAGAGAGAGAGAGAGAGAGAGAGTTACTTTTACTATTTCCTAAATTTGTGGGATTCGGATGAATATGAAAGCATATGCAATTAGGTGAGATATATAAGAGGGGAAGATTTCAAATTTTCAAATATTCCAACCAATCCCACTGATTTCTCGTTCCATTTAGTGTGGACATTATCTTAAGTTCAACCCAGTTTTAATTTCATGGTAAATTATTTGATCATTTACCATAAAACGGGTTTTCTATTATGTCCATTCCATGCTACATCATTTGCACCGTCACCATGAAATGCCTATCGAATCATGAAAAAAAATTAATGTATCTATGGTGTTTTACGTCCTAGCAAATTTTGCTTTTCTCCCCATTGCACTTATGATGGTTTTAATTTTCATGGTAAATTATTTGCATAATTTACCATGAAACGGATTTGTCTGTTGTCCCCATTTCAATTGACCATCAAGTTGTACCACTTGACAATGAATTATGGTTCGCAACCTTATTTAATGAAAAATGTACTATTTTCCATCAAAATTGGCATTGGGATACACAACATGATAAGTTGATCATATTTTTTTGCATGTATTGATCATGCTAAATTGCTTATCCACAAAGGTCATATTTTTAATTTCATGAAAAATGATTAAATTTCCATCAAAACCGGTATTAACATGGTTAAATTACCATCATGATTCCATCGTTTCACGATCATTCCTAATCTAGCTTGAAACCGATTTAACAAACATGACATACTCCAAAAATATTATCATTGAAATCATGAAATATAATCCACACAATTCAGAATCAAATTCATTCGGGAAACACGACATATCTACATCATGACATGCTTCCAAACAGCAAACCCAACACGAACTCTTTCAAACTCGACAGTGTCAACAATGTACGGATAGGTTAACCTGAAACGTGATCTCTTTCAAACTCGAACACGATGAAGCTCGGATGTACTCGTTTGCAGCCCTTGAATAAAGAATCAGACACATACACAAACCCAAAACCATAAAATATCCAAACGAAAAGGAATTGGAAAAAAAGAGATCGAGGTTAAAACCCACTTCGGCTTGGTACTCGTGGCGCTTGGCGGAGGCCTCGGGGACTTCTTTCTCCGCAACGGCGGCCCCGCTGGCAGCCTCGCAACAAACCACCAGCCCCATCTCTCTCCTCGATCTCGACCTTCCACTTCGGTCCGGATTCAGAGAGAAGCTGTTTCCGGTGGAGGGTGGGATCGATGGAGGATGGCAACATAGATGTAGTGTACAGAGACGGAGATGCGAGGGATGGTGATAGGGATGCGGAGGACATCGACGAGGATGTGCGGTGGGGATGGGGATGGATTTGTGGCGGTTTTGGGCAACGAGGTGTCTGAACTCATGTCCATTTATGGATTCCAAAACCCATTTCAGAAATATTCAAATTTCTAATGGGGTTTCCATTTTGTAGGATCAGATAAGGATGGGAGGAGTAATTCATGGGCCTAATTTATTGCTAGGATTTGAAATCTTATGATTTCATCCCAACTTTCGGTTTTATTATATAAGGGCATTTTTGGGATTAAAAAAGAGTGGGGATGAAAACATAAGTGCCAAAATTGAGTAGGATGAAAACCTACAGAGAATGATTTTTGAGGATGATTTTTTAAGTCTCCCAAAAATTAACTGCCCATTTCATTCCCGGCGGTAATATTTTCGGCGGTTTTGTAATGCCGTTTTTAGTATTACCGGCAGTTTGTTACCGCCGTTTTTGTTTTCCCCACAATTGCTTTACCGGCGGTTGTTAGTATTACCGGCAGTTTTTGGACTATTTCCGGCGGTTTTCTAATGCCGCTAAAGGTAAAATTTGGCGTAGTTAAAATATACACAATTTTTTGCTGATCAGGAAAGCAAATTCATTCCTACATCCAAAACATAATAGTAGTAATCAAAATCATGGAAAAAATGTATAATTAGGCTATACATTAATGTATATATGTATGTAGAAGAAAAATGTACAACTGGAGTATGCATTATATAATTTTGTGTTATGTTGTAAACGGTAAAAATATTCTTCTGACCAGCCAACCACTGGCGGCTCCACCGTAAGGGTGAAATGGTCAAGTGAACATGCTAAATTTTATTATATTTTATTTTTGAATTTATTAGTAGTAATTTTATTTTTGGCTTTATTGATCACTTGGTTTTATATTATGAACATCCATCCATTCAAGAAATTTATAATTAAACACCTAATGTATGTAGCCCAAACAAGGTACAAAGTCCCAAGACAAAAATATTGAGAAAATACAAAGAAAAATAATGACCAATTCGTCTCGGTATCGTGTAAAGGGATTCTAAATAATAAATGAATGTTATAGACCAGTCTAGGTTGGAAGTCGAGGTTGGAAGTCTAATTGAATTTTGGTGTAAAGTTTGGGGGTATTTTGAAATTTGACCCCAATAATATCCAAAGATGAACAACGATAAACGGAAGTCTAAACCAAAGTGGGAATCATATCTTCCAATCACCAAGTACCAAAGCCATTAGATCCAACACCGTACTTAGAGTCACCTCAATATGGCATCTTAGACCTTTTCCCTAAGCCAATTCGGAGTAGGGTCACAGGGTATTTTACAAGTCTTTTCCCTATCCGTTGAGCACTAGAGTCACATGGTATTTCACAAGTCCTTTCCCTATCCGTTGAGCATTAGAGTCACATGGTATTTCACAAGTCTTTTATCTAGTAGCCAAAGTCACCATGATATTTCACGGGTCTTTTCCTTGGACTTTTACAAATATAAACATAATCCATGGTCCCAAACACACAAAAACAATGGCAAACCGGAGTCACCTGACCGGCCAGGATTATTCCCCGTGTCATTGCATAGTCATAATAATATCATGGAGTCAATGAATCGACGACAATAAAAGTAAGGGCAATCAATCAAACACAAATATTCTCAATTAATCTTGTATGCCAAATGGTACGTCAATCATTTATAAATATGAGAGCAACGAATAAAAATAATAATCATCGGATCACAACAAATAACGAACTATCAAGAATAAATTGGCTCAAGAGAATTTCAAAAAAAAATATCACATGCTTAACCACTCACCTCGAGTCTGAAAGAATGCAACCAATTGCGATGTTGATAACAATCCACTAGTCTGTATTGCAAACAGAAGAAACACATAATTTTATAAGTGTTTGAGTGATCCACTGTACTGTAACTAGTCAATGCCTAAACTTATACGACTAATAATTAATTCCTAAACCTAAAAGTTAAACCAAGTGCCACCAACCAACTACACTCCAACATGCAAACCACCAGAAACTTAATTTGCAATTAAATACCACCATTACCTCTCACCTTTACACATGACATGCACACACAGCACCACATGCACGCACACCTCTCTCTCTCTCCACCCACCGATTTCCTTCTCGAACAACAAAACCCATAATCCAATATATGATCATAAAAGACTAAAGCGTAAGTTACATAATTTAATATATCTAAGAGAAATTAATTAGAAGACTTACCTAAGAATCACAACTCCGGTGAAAACCTTCCCACACCGCAGTACTATATATCTAGTATCTACTGCTCTCACAATTCTCTAGACAAACTAAAATAACCTAGGTCTCTCGACACTTATATATGCAAATAATGGCCCACTCTTTCACAACCCTTATAATCTCTCACACGGATAAGTAGGTACGTATATATATCTCATACATTGACATTTAGTATAAACCACATAATAGTTCCGATATTATGAAATTTAAAATAGTATTTTATTTTATAGAAAAGTTCAAAAAAAATAAAATGGAAGAATTAATTATTTGCATCCTTGTGTGTGTATATATATATACTGAAAAATTGGGATGTCACAAAACGGGTCGGTTTGGGCGAGTTTGGGCTTGGCTTGACCTTCGATCCGATCCATTTCAACCCGCCTACTATCAACTCATAATCGAACTGCCCATATTCAATCCGCGACCCATTTTAGCCCGTCCAAATCCGCCTATTTGTCACCTTTACAGATTACTAAAAAGAATGGTTGCAGCAAGAACCTTTTTGAGAAAATAATCCTATTCCTAGGCATGCACAACCATAACCACTGCCATGTACACATAGCTGATCAAAATCTCTGGCCCCTAACATAGCTCCACCCCTGCCTAGCCCCTATGCACTATGAAGATGCTGAGTACGTCCAGTGTAGACTCTGAGGGGTCCACGTCGTGGATCTCACAGATGAGAGGGAGCTGCGGCGGGCAATCAAGTGGACAGTGAATTAAGGCCGTAGCTTCGGGATGCTCGTGGATGAGAGGGAGTCGCGGCAGGCAATCAAGTGGACAGCGAAGGCCGTGACTTCAGGGATGCGATTGACCCTTTCCACATATACCATCTGCCTATGCGCGGGTAACGTGGGTTGATGCCAATGAGAAGAAACCGCGGATGAAAGCCCATGAAAGCTAAAAACAAGAAAAATAGGAAACAAACGGCCTCTTCTCCTTTGTATTGGGCTAAGTTGGTTCCTTCGTTAATTTGCATGCAAGTGGGTCGATCTTCTCTTGCAAGTACCATTTTGTATGCTGCAGTGTACCATATTTGGGGGGAGAAAAATAGGATGGAAGACTGGAAGTAGCATTTTCAAAATCTCTGTTTCAGCTGCAGTGTACCATATTTTAGGGGAGAGAAATAGGAGGATCTTTCAGTAATCTGCCATGAGTGTGGTGTGGCAATTCGTCAATGGGTCGGATCCTTCAAGGCTCAAGCCACCTTTTCTTTCCACATTAGCTAGCCCGTAAACCGAGCACTTTCTCGCTATGACTTTTCGATTCATGAGGTGATATTATCATCATCTAAAGCAGGGGCTGGGTTTTCTTATTGGAAACAATTGAATCTAGGTCAGAGTTCATCATTGTCGTAATTATATATACTTGGATTTGCTTTGAATGTCACAGAACGAACCATCACAAGATTGATTTGATTGGTCAAGTTGAGAAGAACAATTTTACTCAAATGTCAAAACGAAAGAGAAGAAGCTTTGAAAAATAACGCCGAGCTAGAAGAGGAAGAATTTTCTGATAGGGAGAATGATCCTTCTCTCTTTGGAGTTCTAGTTTTTGTTTTGGCTGCTATGCGGGTTTTTCTTTTGGTCTAAGTTTTTTTTGTGTTTATGTGTTGGTTCTGGGTTTTGTTCTGCCGTTAGGTTTTTTGACTTCTGAGGGCTGGTTTTTTGTATTTATTTTTGGATGGTTTGGTGTATGGCTTCTTTGGGTTTAGATCCCGTCCAGTATGAAGTTCTTTCGGTTCGAGCACTTACACATGTCGGATGCCGTTGATTTCTGTGAGAGCCCACTTGGTTTTTTTTCTTAGAATTTTTGGACGGCTCGGATCAGTCATCCGGTGGCCGAAGTGGGCCCGACGGTGCGTCAGAATTCAGATTGGGATTCCTCCCGCCGGGAATTGTACCACCCGGCACCTGTTTGGGTTAATGGGAGGGACCCACCTACACTTCTTGGCACTACACACAAATTCTGGGTTACTTCCGAGTAATTATTTGCGGGTACCTAACATTTCCCATTTTCTGTAATATATACATATCACACACTCTTTCCCCATCCCCACCTGTCCGTCCGAGAGAGAGAGAGAGAGAGAGAGAGAGAGAGCCATTCCCCCACCGGTCCAGCAGCCACCTCCGACCTCCTCCGGCCACCGAGCACCACCACTCTCTGCACCTCCACGGCGGCTCCACCTTTCGGCCATCATCATCTCCACCACCGAGCCACCTCTCGGCCTTCATCTCCTCCGTCGGAGTCCGTCCATCATCATTCCACCGCACCTCCTCACCACCGAGAACCATAAACACCACCAGAAGCTCCACCGAGGCCACCAGCTGCCGGACACCGCCATCACCGAAACCGCAGCTGCCGTACTCCATCATCACAGCCAGCCGGATCACCCACTTACCGAGCTCCGTCGCCGCTCTGCCCCGCCACCGAACCTCTCCGAAAATCGTTTGTCAGACGAGACAAGCGGTAGTCCGAACTCACTTCCCTAAATATAAACTATGTTTTGTATTGATTGTTTCGTGTTTCGGTACGATAATAAATAAACCCGACGTCGCCGGTCAATCCGGCCGAAATCCATTGTTTTCGCAGAAAGTCTACACTTCCCGATCGGATTCCCGACGCCCCGCCGGGCACGCTCCGGCCACCGGACGGCCGATCCGATCCGTCCAAAAATTCTAAAAAAACAAACCAAGTGGGCAGGTGCGAGAATAAACGGCATCCGACGTGTGTAGATAACCGATCCAATAAATTCATTTTTATGTTTGGATCGGCCAAAAATGGAGTGCTTGGATCGGCCACTTACACACGTCGGATGCCGTTTATTCTCGCGTGGGCCCACTCAGTTTTTTTTATAGAATTTTTGGACGGCTCGGATTGGCCGTCTGGTGGCCGGAGCGTGCCCGGAGGGGCGTCGGGATTCCGATCGGAAAGTGTAGACTTACTGTTTTTTTTCGTTGGCCATGGCTACTGTTTTCTTTTATTTTAAAACTGTTTTCGAGAATTACAGTTTAGCCTCTCGGGATTTAAGAGCTTATGAACCTAACCCTTAAATAGTAAAAGTTAATATTATAAGTCCCTAAGTTGAATAGTTCGGTTCGGTGTTAGTTTAAAAGCATGATTAACATAATCCCATGAATAATCCTATGGCATGATAAATTTTATCGCATGAGTAGTTTTACCACATATTTGTTAATATCGTAAGATTAATTATTGTTAGCCTGTCGGCATGTTCGTAAAAATGTTCAATTGTGTGAAATGTTGTTGTACTAATAGATTGGACAAATAAGCTCCTGGGTTGGTTGCGAGGTGCTGACTTATCATCTTAGACGTTGAAATAGGGATAACGGAAAATTGAATAAAGTGAGAGACTGTGATTGTGATTCCAGACAAGGAATCTAGGGATTGAACTGTTGAACGATGATTGGTGGTGATTTGTTGAAAATGTTGATTTATGAAACCCTGGGTACAGCATGTTGGTGATCGATTCTCGGATGTTGGGACGGGTCATAGGGTGGTATTGAGCTTGTGTCACAACCCGGACTTGAATGTGCTTGCATGCGCATCCGGTGAAGTTTTATTCGAACTTATGGTCGCGAATGGGATACCCGAGAACATAAGTTAGGTATCTTTCTTCGGATCTGGAAAAGGAGAGTCGGTCCACACGTGTCTGTGCTAAAGGTTAAAGGTAGGAACAGATCTATGGATAAGATCCAAGATGTCACATGGGTTAAAGGATAGTAATGAAAAAAGAGGGGTGGGGGCGTGATGGGGGTTTGGGGCCATAATCATGGGAAGAATGGCTTATATAAGCACTTACACCTTTAATATATTATGATAAGATGGTTATTTAGACCTGAATCTGACTGGATTAAAAATATTGAGTTAATTGAGTATGCTAATGTGCAAGACCAATTAAATCATTGGACAATCCCTCCAATTCGTTATTATTGCAAAAATTGAAATGTCCAACAGAAGGATCAAACATAAGAAAATTGACCTTATTTTTAGTAAGGAAACCAATATTACAAAGCGGGGAGAAGGTTTTTTGCAACAGTTCTCAGTTTTCTTTGTTTTTTACCAACTGAAATGTCCAACCTTGAGATGGATTCTTTGTTTTGTCTTTATTTGAATTTTTTCACATTTGTTAATTTTACGTCAAATTTTTTTGGATTATTAATTTGTCTCAATGAGAGGAATCGGAAAAGTAAATCTTTTTTACTTTTACTCAATTATTTTGGAAAATATTTAGGTGGTGGTGGTGGTGGTCCGCTGCTACTGTGAGAACAGGGAAGAAGGGAGTTCAAATTTTTGGGGAAAACTAGTTTTTGGGTATGCAGGAACAATTTTGGAAGTTTAGGAGTATTTTGGGTTGGGATTTTTTAATAAGAGGTCGTCTGATTAAAAAAAATCCAATCATTACACTACTCCTAAACACCCCTTAATTTTTGATCCACTAGCTGACCATTGACTTGGGGTTGAAGTGCCATGGAGGCAATAAATATGTTGCGTCTTCTTTCACATAGTCTACACAAGTCTTCAACTAGCTTCCAACTGGTAATATTAATCCTGCAGCATGTATTCCCATTCCAGAAGGATAGATAAGAGTATCCATAATGTTATAATCAAATGTAAAAGGTTTTTAAAGTTAACAATGTTGGTGCAAAATATGGTTCACAATGTCTTCTTTCACATAGTCTACACAAGTCTTCAACTAGCTTCCAACTGGTAATATTAGTCCTGCAGCATGTATTCCCATTCTAGAAGGATAGATAAGAGTATCCATAATACTATAATCAAATTTAAAAGGTTTTTAAAGTTAAAAATGTTGGTGAAAAATATGGCTCACAATGCTATAATCAAATTTAACCTCTTTAGAAATAATCAAATTTTGGGTTTTGGATAACCAAAACTAGCAATTTTTTGACAATAACAAAATTTAATAGACCCACATATTCTCAATCAAATACACCTATTCTATCTCTCTTCCTTTTTCATCTCTTTCTTTCGAAAAATATTTTTCAAAAAAAATATTTTACTAATTTTTTTTAGAAAATTATTTTTTTAAAATAATTTTTTTTCAAAAACTATTTTCAATTTCTAGTAAATAGTTATTATTAGTTTCAAAACTATTTCGTGAAAAACTATTTTCTACTTTTCACAGTTTTTAGTTTTTTGTAGTTTAAAAAAATGATGTTATAACAAGTTTTGGTTATCCAATTTTGATTATGTCATTGTAGACATCTACATTGTTAATCTTAACAATATCTTAATTGAATAATCAAAAGCTTATATGACAATTTTTGGTTATCAATTTTTGATTATAACATTGTGGATACCCTTAGATACCACAAGATTTCTGGTTAATTTCTCGGAACACTAATTGGTTTCTCCCCTTTCATCTGTACTTTCTTGCCATGCAAACCATGAAGCTTAATCTCATTTAATTTCTATGATTTATACGTACGGGGCCTATATATGTGCTGTGTTTGTGGGTATTAATTAGCTTTTGTTTCTTAATGTGTAGGGGATCGTGATGGTCGATTAGAACTGTTTGTGTACGTAGTCGCTTTCTGCAGCTAGCATCGCACGAGTAAGATAGTGACCATAGTTGTCAAATCGTGAATTGAATCGCGAATCGAAATGGTTATTTTTCAAATTGTGAATCGAATCGTGAATCGTTTTGATACGGTCATGACTTTTATAATGCATAGAAACCTATGCTTATTGATTAGGGTAACAACAATATATACTACAAATGAAAGATTTAGGCCTAAATCAATAAATACTTTCTTCTAAATGATGATTTGATAATACGTGGAATATTAGGTAAGTTGCTTCTATTGCAACTACCAAGAGATGATTCGCAAAGCCTACTTATGGTTCTTTTTGTACGAAAGAGCATAAGTAAAAAACAAACCCTTAGAAGGTCTATAGGGTTGTTATATTCCATTTATCTTCCTCATTTTCGATTCACTCTCATAATAAATCTCATTTTCTTATTATCTATCCATATAACATAGACAAAAGATGACAGAAAATGTCTAGAGAGAGAAACAGTGAGAGGGAAAGAATAAGCAATGGCTGTGGTGGAAAGGAAGACAGTGGTTGGATACCGGTGCTCAAGAATCACAGGATTCATAGGCGTGACAAATCTGGTAAGGAGCTTTTCACTCTGTATGTGGATAATATCCCGGAGGGCAAGGATATGCAGTGGCTCTCGAAGACATTTAAGATGTTCGGAGTGGTCAAGGATGCATTTATTCCTAGGAAACGGAGTAAATGCACGGGGAATAAATTCGGGTTTGTGAGGTATGATTGTCAGGTCTCTGCGGGAATGGCCATATCAAGAATGAATGGAGTGTGGGTGGATAATATGAAGCTGTTTGTTAAAGAGGCTTGTTTCGGTCAGGATGAGGTAAAATTGAATAAAAAATTACCACGATTCCATGTAGCTGGGAAACAGGGGCTCAACCATGGGGATATTCCTAACCCCTACCCAGGGGAAAGGAAAAGTAATGAGAAGGGAAGTCCAACTGTGATGTGGAGGGGTAGAAAGTCAGGGAAATCATTTGCTCAAGTGGTGGGAGGTGAATCATCCAAGCTAGGGGAGGTGAAGGAGCTGATCCCAATCCTTAAAGTTCGTCCTATTGGGAACGGTTGGCTAGAGAGAAGTGCTGTAGCGATTATGAATAGGGTGGTATCTCTTTCAACCTTGGAAGCCAGTTTTAGCACGGAATCGGAGGAGGTGGCTCAGTTCAGAGCCATGGGCGGAAGGTCGGTCTTGATAACTTTTCAGAGCAGAGAAGTAAGGGATGAACTCATCAAAGGGTTGTGGATGAAAAGATGGTTTATTGAGGTCAAAGCATGGAGAGGTGAACCGGCTAGTTTCGAAAGATTTGCGTGGCTTAGCTGCTCCGGCGTTCCGCCTAACGCATGGAATGTACAAACATTTCAATGGATTGGTGAGCTCTGGGGTAATTTCATTAAGATTGATAATGAAACATTGAAGGATTTATCCTTTGCAAATGGGAAGGTTTTGATAGCCACAGAGGAACCCAACAAGATTGATAACTGGATTCAAATGGAGGTGCAAGGTTTAATTTATGATATTCATGTTAAAGAGGAGTTTACTTGTACTAGTCCTAATGATATTGTGGAGTCCTTGGTGAACAGCCATCAAGCACCTAATTCAAAGGAGTTTTTTCAGAAGAAAGCCGTTGCAAAGCCAGAGAAGGAAGAAGATGATGAGGTGGAGTGCCTTGGTTCAGGGTCAGTCAATGGGAGAAGGGGAGTAGGTGTAAGCCACCGGCTCAACTTTATAGCCAAGTTGGCGATCTTACAGAGAAAGGTGACTGATCATGATGGGGTTGGGGGCCCTATGTTTGACAATGAAGGGATGCATTTAATGCATGACAAGGATGGGGGGGGGGGGCTCTCGGGAAATGCCCGAGAATTTTGAATCTGAAGTATCCTTTGTGGAGGACTCGGCGGGCCAACCCCTCTCCGAAGGAGCCATCTTGGGCTTGAGGGATAAAGAGGAGATTGGGCCAGAGGAAAGTGGGCCATTAAAAGAAGGAGATGTTGATCTTATAACCCACTTTTCGGCCCAAGAGGTGGAGCCTGCGGTGCAGGGCAGCCTTTTAATCCACTCCCAAAGGAGCCTCGGGCAGAATCAAAAGAAAACTCTAGGGCACTCCATCGACCCCTGTCGGCAGAGGAGCCATACTTCGTCAGATGGGATGGAGACTGTAGGAGCTCGTGGCGGTTTTCTGAAGCCATTCGAAGGGAGCTCGTCTAATCTCCCCTGCATCAACCTCCTTGTAGATTTGAACGATGAAGCGTGCAGGAAGAGAAGGAGGCGGCAACTGTCGAACCTTTTACTCATTCAAGAGGAGATGGCGAGAGAAGTTTCAAATGGGTCTGGCTCTTTTTCTTCCTCAGGTGAGACCTTGCAAAGTACCTCTCCTATTGAAATAGAGGTTAGAGCCACGATGGCGGTCGGTGCCGAGTTGGGGGTTTGTTATACTCCTACGGATGAACAGTGTCTCAGAAGAATGATTGAAATGGAAACTGAGGAGTGCGCCCCGGTGCAGGGGAGGAACAGCGAGGTATAGATATTTGTGACTGATTTGTGGTGATTTTGATTTTTTGTTTTTAGTTGTAATGCAGATTATTTCTTGGAACATAAGGGGTATGGGGAGCTCAATCAAAAAAAGATTCCTCTACAAGCTCATCAAGAAGAGGAAACCAGACATGGTGTGGGTGCAGGAAACTAAACTGGATTCTTTGGACAGGTCAGCTATTCAAAATATTTGGGGAGGTACTAATTTTGAATATGCATGTTCTAACTCGGTGGGAGCTTCAGGGGGAATTCTCTCTATTTGGAAAAATGATTTTTTCAGAGCCTCAAATATTACAATCCATAGGTCTTTCATTATGTTACAGGGGGTTCTGCTTGATAATTTTCCTTGTATTCTGGTTAATATCTATGCCCCAAATGAGGTGGTAGGTCGTAGGGAAGTGTGGGAAGAGCTGATGAGGATTAAAGCAACGAGTCTTGAACCATGGTGTATAAAGGGGGATTTTAATGAAATCAAAGAGAATGGTGAAAGAGTGGGATGTTTAAGGGTGGATAGAGGCATGAAGGATTTCATTGAGTTCTGTAACTCAATGGAACTCAGTGACCTACCAATGTTAGGTAGGAAATACACCTGGACAAATTTCCATGATCAAGCTATTCATAGCCGTTTGGATAGGTTCTTATGCTCTCTGGAGTGGATTTTGAGGTTCAAAATTTTTCAATGGGGTTTACCTAGATTGATTTCTGATCATTGCCCTATTTCGATCTTGGACGATAATCGTGATTGGGGTCCAAAGCCTTTTAGATTTATGGATGTCTGGTTATCTGACCCTAGCTGTTTGAAGTTAGCTGAAGAAACTTGGAACAATGTACAGGTGGACGGTTGGGCAGGTTTCATCATTCTCCAGAAATTGAGGGCAATCAAAGCCAAATTGAAAGTTTGGAATAAGGAAGAGTTTGGGGATATTAACTATGCATTGCTTGAGGTGGAATCTGAGTTTCACCATTTTGACATTTTAGCAGAGGACAGGCAACTCACGCCGGATGAGAGGGCAGCAAGATGTAAGTCCAAGTCTAAATTTTGGAGGTTATCTAAGCTTTCGGAGTCAATATGGCGACAAAAGTCTAGAGTGAACTGGTTGAGATTGGGGGACAAAAACACCAAATTTTTCCAAGCTATTGCAAACAATAGATTCAAGAGGAACATGGTGGGATCTATTTTGGTGAATGGAAGAGTGTTGGAAGATCCGTTAGACATCAAGGAGGCAGCCGTTGATTATTTCAGAAATAATTTCAAAGAGGAGAGGGGCCATAGAGCTATACTGGGGGGAGTCTTCCCTAGAATCTTATCCCAAGATGCAGTAAATCTGTTAGAAAAAGAGTTCGAGGAGGGTGAAATCATGGCAGCTTTAAAAGGGTGCAGCAATAACAAGGCTCCAGGTCCTGACGGTTTCAATTTCTCCTTTGTCAAGAAGGGTTGGGAGTTCATGAAACCTGTCATCTTGCAATTTTTTTCAGAATTTCACGCGAACGCGAAGTTAACCAGAGGTGTTAACTCTACCTTTGTCTCCCTTATCCCTAAAGTTGACTGCCCCTCTTCTTTCAAAGAATTTCGACCTATTAGCATGGTCGGTTGGATATATAAAATTCTTGCTAAAGTCCTAGCAAACAGAATGAGGAATCATTTGTCTTCGGTTATAGGAGAGGCTCAAGCTGCTTTTATTGGGGGCAAACAGATTTTGGATGGGGTCCTTGTTGCCACCGAGGTTATACACAGCTGGAAGAAAAAGCCTAGAGGGGGACTTATTTTGAAGCTGGATTTCGAAAAGGCATATGACTGTGTGAATTGGGGCTTTATGTTGGATATGGTTAAGAAGGTGGGCTTTGGGAATAAATGGTGCGAATGGATTAAAGAGTGTTGCTCTTCAGTCTCTATGTCTATCTTAATCAACGGATCACCGACAAAGGAGTTTATTACTCAGAAAGGCATTAGACAAAGAGACCCTATATCTCCCTTTCTCTTCAATATAGTAGCAGAGGCTCTCAACATCATGTTGGAAAGAGCTAAGGATAAAGGAATTATTAAAGGGGTGAAGATGGGTCGCAATGGCTTGGTGTTATCACATCTTCAATTTGCGGATGATACGATCCTTTTCTGCAATGATGATAAGGAAGAGATGTATAATATCAAGAGGATTCTAAGGAATTTCCAGCTAATGTCGGGATTGAAGGTAAATTTTTCAAAGAGTTCTCTGTGTGGTATAAATGTTAGTCATCATGAAGTGTTTGCCCTTGCTCAAGTATTGGGGTGCAAAGTTGAAGCCCTGCCAATCAAGTATCTTGGATTGCCGTTGGGAGCAAATCCCAGGAATGTGAAGACATGGGAACCTGTGATTGATAGAACCCAAAAGAAACTAAGCTTATGGAGAAGTAGAACTTTGTCCTCTGGAGGGAAACTCAATCAAATTAATTCTAACATGTCTAACTTGCTTGTGTATTTTATGTCAATTTTCAAAATGCCAGTGGCAGTGGCAAAGAAGTTGGAAAAGTTGCAGCGTCAATTCTTTTGGGGGGATACCATTGACAAGAAGAAACTGCATTTGGTTAAATGGGAAAGCATAGCAAAGAAGAAAGAAAATGGAGGCTTAGGGGTGAAGAGATTTTTGCAACAAAATTTAGCACTGCTTGCTAAATGGTGGTGGAGGTTCAACAAAGACAACAATTCCTTATGGGTAAGAGTGGTGAGAGATAAATATAGGCTGGACCAGAGGAGTTGGTTGCCGGTATGCCCTACAAGAGGTTCAGTATCTTCCATTTGGAAAGACATTTGTTCGATTGGTGATCCTGGGTCTAATATTGGAGGTATTGTGCAAGAGGGTTTCAAAATCCGTGTGTACTCAGGACAGAATACTTATTTTTGGAACCACAGATGGTTAGGTCCCCAAACACTAAAAGAAGATTTTCCAAGGCTGTTTTTATTATCCACTCAACAGGATGAGGTTGTCAGCAACATATGGGAAGGGGTGGCTAATGGAAATTGGGGGCTGGTGTTTAGAAGAAATTTACGTGATAGGGAGAATCTGATGTTAAGGAATCTGGAACTAAGGTTACAATCGTATCTCATGGATCCATCCAAACCGGACTCTCTGACTTGGAATTGGACGGGTAATAAGAACTTTTCGGTAAGATCAATCTACGAGCAGTGGGAAGTGCAGACCCAATATCGAAATCCTATTCTGAGCTCCTTGTGGAAAAAAATCTGTCCCCCTAAGGTGGAAGTTCTGACGTGGAAGGCGGTTCAGGAAAGGTTGGCCACCCGGTCAGTTCTATTGAACAGGAATATTGCCTTGAATGATTCCTTATGCCCTTTTTGTTCACTCCAACTGGAAACTCCCAACCATTTAATCCTTCACTGTCAATTTTCTTGGTACATTTGGACCCAGATCTTGGATTGGTGGCACACTAAATGGGTTTGCCCGCCTTCGATAGCGGATCTTTTGTGTTGGTGGTTTGATAATAGTTTCCGTAACTTGGAAAAACACATTTGGAAAACTTGCTTTTATGCAACAATTTGGTCCATTTGGATGGCGCGGAATGGGTATATTTTTAAGGATGCGATTGCAAGATCTGAGGAGGTGGTGGATATAATCAAGTTCAGGGTGGCTATGTGGATCAAAGTCAAATTCAATATTAAACTGTACTCTGTTGAGGATTTCAAATGTTTTTTGGATGGTATTCGTGCATTAAATTTGTAATTGTATGGCGTTAATCATTCAATCCCGTGCTGGATGATTTCCGTCTCCCCCTCCCTAGGTTGAGTCTGAGCATGTGTGCTCCTCAGCTTTCCCTCTCGATGTATCATTTCGAGTGTTATAAAATTTCGCTTTTGCCGAGCAAAAAAAAAAAAAACAATACTAGACCTTAAAAAAATATTTGAACCCTTTTCAAACAACAAAATAAGCAAAATAAGAGTAAAAAATGAATTTCGAAAATTTTATTTACAATTTTTAGCTATTTCCGATTCGGCAGCTGATTCGTATCGATTACCCACCGAATCGTATCGAATTGTACGATACGAATCGTAAATCACCGATTCACTTACGATTCTCAGCTATTTCCGATTCGGCAGCCTATTCGTATCGATTTCCCACCGAATCGTATCGAATCGTGAATCATACGATTTTGACAACTATGATAGCGACCTCTTTGATCCGGTTGTATTTCCATATATGACATATTTTCATTTTCTTGTGTGGGTACATTTTTGATAAGATTTTCACGTTTTAGTTTATTTCTTATATCTATGTCATTCTGTTTCATGAGGATTGATTTCTTTCACCTTGTATTCATCGTGGGATTGCGATCATTGAAATAGATTAATTGTCCTCTCCAAATTATTATTGTCGGACCGCTTTTCCACCATCTCTCCTAAAACCAATTGGTGGTAGGAAGGGTTTCAATTAAGTCTTTTATGGCATTCGACATCGCACCCGCAAGTCTGTTTTTAGAGCGGTCGCAGGGAGTGGCATTGTGTAACCAAATCCATGGGGGCACTCCGGGCCCAACAATCCCTCCCTCACAATGACGCTCCCGCGACTCGAACCCATGACTTCCTGGCTCTGATACCACTTGTTGGACCGCTTTTCCACCATCTCTCCTAAAACCAATTGGTGGTAGGAAGGGTTTCAATTAAGTCTTTTATGGCATTCGACATCGCACCCGCAAGTCTGTTTTTAGAGCGGTCGCAGGGAGTGGCATTGTGTAACCAAATCCATGGGGGCACTCCGGGCCCAACAATTATATATAGTACAACAAATGGAGTTGTTCTCTGTTGATATGGTGCTTTTCCCTTTGGGAGTATTAATTTGTACGTGCCACAAGAGAAAACTCAGTCCAATTTTTCGCCTTAATGCTAGCTGCAGCTAGCTAGAGTTAATTAATTAGCTTTATATATACTGCATGTCGTTCTCTAGCTAGCACTACTAAAATTAATCTTTCTTAAATCCATATATTTATTGTTATTAAAAAAAAAGAAAAGAAAAGAAAAAAGAATCCATATATTAGTCATGCATATATGCACAAACAATCCGTCAATTATATATATTGCATTTCTGATCTCATGTGTTTGTAAATCTTTCAACCTTTTTAATTGCAGCGAAAGTAATTACATATATATTGTGACTTTCTTAATTAGGTTTGTTAACGGCACTATGTTTGATCCTATCACCATTTGGGCTATCATCACAGGCATTACAACCGTCTGGAAAGGTAAGGAGAAAGAACAATTTGTGCAATTATTTGGATTTCTTTTACAATTGGAAGGGGGATCTTGGACTGCCGCACGTACGTAGCTTATTTTCCTTTTATTTACATTGTTAGTGATTATTATCGTAAACTTTGGTAGGAACATTTGATTAATTTTTCACATTCGTCTATTGGAGAAATAAAATAAAATAAAAATTATGGACCAAACTTGAAAAAAGTTTACAAAAGTACAGAAATAAATGCAAGTGGATCTTCTTTTGATTATTTTTGTCTTTCGATCAAGAACTTTTTTTAATTTTTTGTCATAATATTGTTGATTAGTACTAACGTTTTCAATCGCCTCGTTAAGGTGAATAAGTAATCCAGTAAAAGCACCTAAAACTGACGAAATTCCACAAAAGGCATAACATAATCCAAATGAAATAAAATAAAGTCAACCCAGCCGTACTAGCCTCGACTTTCTCTCTTTTCTTAATTAATAATTACATGCATGGTAGAATTTCTCTATTACAATATTTTCTTCTACAAAAGAAATATCTCCCTAGTCCTGACTATATATCTCCCTAATCCCTAAATTGGCCTAACCTACCTTCTCCTTCTAGTACAAATTATATTATATAAGCTAAAAGAAAATTGTATATCAAATAAACTAAACTACTCCAATATCAAATTAAGTTTGAATACATAACGTCAGACAACTTTATAAATTAAAAATTAAAAATAATCACCTGCCAGATCATCACACAGGATATATATTGAATGCTCATAGTAATTTTGGAACCAATTTTAGCTAGATATTCTAACCATGAAGGCCTTCTGAATTACAGGTACTTAATAATATGGATCCAACAAATTAAACAAAATTGCTTAACAAAACCACCTTGCGTTGTTTAGTATAAAAATTAAGGGGGACTCCTGGAGCTAGCTAGCCTCTGGCGTCCCTGGTTTTAGTCAGAGTATTTTTTACAAGTCCAGTAAAAGACATGCATGTATACAATCATGCGACAAACAAAATTTCAATTTGTTTCCATAGAAAGAGGTACTTGAAATGCTTATGTTTCAATCTCAGATTACCAAAACATGAAATTGCCGCCAAGCCAACATTCATAAGTGCACTATTAGAGAAAGGGAAGAGGGATTCAATTAATTTTACGCGTATTAATTTTGAGTTCTGTTTATATACAGTTAAAAACATTCATAAGATTTGCTGGCTGGTCCTCGAAATTAAGCCTCGATCGATGACCAACAATTAAAATCTTGGATTGTTGGCTAAAATACCTATAACCTGCACCCTCGATTAACTAATCTCGTATGCGCATGCAGTTGCAAAAACAACTTGATATATCGATGGACATTTAACGCGGGTGCTTATGTTATATAGTCTCATTCATGATCATCATATGTCTGTATAGTACTCCTATACTAGTGCTACTTCAAGAATGATGGTGCTGGAAATTTAAATTACAAGATTCTTTGATAAATAAGGAAATAATCATTTTCTTTTTGACCACTTTCATTGAAAGCAGCATATCTAGAATTGAGATCACAGAATAAGATAAAGAAGATAGAGGTGCATCATCTGGTCGAATATCACAATCACTGTGAGAGGCAGAGGCAGACGGAAGGGCACGAGGTCCGGGACTTCTACCACGGCGTACCACGACAACCGGAACGACAGGTCACTGCCGTTGTACGCCAACCGCAAACGCAACGGCAGGACACTACTCGCTGCTGTCCTACGACAATCGCAATGGCAGGTTCGCCAACCACAACGGCAGCGACGATGCGACAACTAGCTATTACTTCTACTGATAGACCGTTGTTGAATGCGACGATGCAACGATTAGCTATTACTACTACTGATAGACCCTTGTTGCATGCGACGATGCAATATCGCGATCACTGTGAGAAGCAGACAAAAGGGCAATGGCAGGACGCTGGTCGTCACCGTTCTATGACAATCGCAATGTCAGGTACGCCAACCGCAACGGCAGCGACGATGCAACAACTAGCTATTACTACTACTGAAAGACTGTTGTTGAATGCGACGATGCAACAACTAGCTATTACTAGTACTGATAGACCCTTGTTGAATGCAACGATGCAATATCACGATCACTGTGAGAGGCAGACAAAAGGGCAATGGCAGGACGCTGGTCATCGCCGTTCTATGACAATCGCAATGTCAGGTACGCCAACCGCAACGGCAGCGACGATGCAACAACTAGCTATTACTACTACTGATAGACCCTTGTTGAATGCGACGATGCAACAACTAGCTATTACTTCTACTGATAGATCCTTGTTGAATGCGACGATGCAATATCGCGATCACTGTGAGAAGCAGACAAAAGGGCAATCGCAGGACACTAGTCGTCGCCGTTCTATGACAATCGCAATGTCAGGTACGCCAACCGCAACGGCAGCGACGATGCAACAACTAGCTATTACTACTACTGATAGACCCTTGTTGAATGCGACGATGCAATATCACGATCACTGTGAGAGGCAGACGAAAGGGCACGAGATCCGGCTCTTCCACCACGGCGCACCACGACAACCGCAACGGCAGGTTGTTGCCGTTGTACGACAATCGCAACGGCAGCGATGATGCAACACCTAGCTACTACTACTACTGATGGACCCTTGGGGAATGCTTTCTTTGTGTTTCTTCTGCATTGGAATGCTATCTTTGTGTGCTTGTTGTAATTTGAATATCTTTCTTTGTGTTTCTTCTGCGTTGGAATGCTATCTTTGTGTGCTTGTTGTAATTTGAATATGCATCCGTTGCTTTAATGCTTTCTTTAATGTTGTTCCGTTGCTTTAATGTTCGTTGTAATTTGAATATGCATCCGCGACCGTCGTTGCTTTAATGTTGTTATGTGTCTTGTTTGTTATTTTAATTAAATGCAGATTCTATAAGGGTTAAATATTCAGACTTATTTCTATTTCGTAATTTATGTTTTTTTGTTCACTGTCCAAAAAAAAAAAAATTGTGTGAGAGAGGGTAAGCTAGAGAAACCAAGTTTCTAAGAGCATCCACAATATAATAATCAAAACTAAAAGGTTACTAATGTTAGCAATGTGTGCTAAAAAAAGTGCTTACATTGTAATAATCAAACTTAGCAATCTCTTAGCATCCGCAATGGTAAGAGCATTCACAATGTAATAATTAAAACCAAAAAGTTGCTAAAGTTAGTAACGTGTGCTAAAAAAAGTGCTTACATTGTATTAATAATCAAACTTACCAATCTCTTAGCAACTCAAAGCATCTGCAATGGTAATAATCAAAACCAATATTAACCAAAATTTGCCCCGTCAGCATTTGATTATCCATTTAGTTCATAATCAAACTTAACAATCTCTATTTTCACATTGGTTATTTTTGCATCGCTAACATGATATTATTGCAAGAGTTTTTGAAGAAAATAACATACAATTGTGTATTTATTTGAAAACATTCTAAAAGTATTATGTAAATTACATTACAGTGGGCCCCAATTTTAGAATAAAATTCGGGAGCCGAAAGCGATTGCTTCCCTGGCTTACCCTACGAGCCGGCCTTGAGTGTTTGTGAAATACAACATTTGTGAGAGTTAGATTGATACTCCTCTGTTTGCATCCGTTCGAAATAATTATCCTTTTGTGCTTTTTTTTTTTTTCCTTTCTTCGGTTAGAATGCTTTCTTTGTGTTTCTGCATTTTGTTCGAAATAATTATCCTTTTGTGACATGGTCACGTGTATGTATGTATGTATGTATACACATGAATGCGATATTTTCATAGTTTCCTTTCGAGATTTTCATATCGGGGAACCGGGGGCCCTGCTGCCCCTTAGGGACAGCAGGGTGTGCTATGCCCGAGCTGACACCGTTATGGACTGAAAATGGGGAAATGGGAGATTAAAGGTAGATCCTTGTTTTGCCATAGCTAATAACACCAGAATGAGTTAAAACGCTCTATGTTTCCTCAATTTGGAAACATGTAACCCACCAGCTATCTAGTGTGAATACACCTAGCTTCTTTGCTTATTCACCTACACTGTTTATGTTTAACCTTACTCTTTTAATAATACTCCTAAAAATGAATTTGGGCTGCTTTTATCCCAGAGTCACGAATTTATTTGTCACTCAAAATTCGTAGCGTTCACGAAGACAAAAATAGGAAGTTTTTATTTTTTGTCACTCAATAAATGTCTAGCCTACTCCTGAGGGAGTGCGAATGGGATACTGCTAAGCAGCATATGGGTGGGGTAAGCTCAAATGACATCAATCACAATACCAAGCTCGCACATGAAGAAATGTTGTCGGGTTACAAAGCCTGTTGGCATGTATATGGAGAGAGGGAGAGAGATGTGGTCAAGGGTGCTAGAGAAGCTAGGAAAGCATAAAGAAGTGAAGTGGAATGTCCTCATTATATACGCTAGTACTAGTACTGGAGTATTTTCCAGCGCCCAAACAAAGACTGAGGTGGGTGAATTGGTGCACACTTTTCATGCAAGAAACGGTACCGTTTTAAGGCACAGCACACCCTGCTGTCCCTAATTATTCGGAGATAGCACACAATTCAAACTGGGGGTTGGGTGTCCAGTCTACGGTTACTGGACAAACATTTGAGGCAAGCAAAAGTCAAAAAATGGACAAACAAACGGGATGGAGGATATATATATATATACACACACACAAAACTTTCCATATGCTGTATAAAATAATGAAAACGCTAGAGGCACTGAATCTTGGGGTATCGAAAATGTACAAACTGTATGTGGGGATCACTTTTGGGTCCAACACAAATAATTTAACCCGTTCAAAAATTTTAAAATAATTTTTGAATGACCTTATAAAAGATTTAGCTCAGTGAAATTTGTGTAAAGGGCTGATCCAATCTTAAAAGTTTTTATTTGTGAGGGTTAAACGAGTGGAACCCACCCCTAGAACAGTGCCATGTCGCATTTTGGGACGGTTTCTACAAAAAGTCTGCGGCCACCAAAACCTAGTCACCGCACACCGTGTGGAATCTACTTTGGACCCACAGAAATACTTATAATGTACTTACAGATACCAGCCAGTTTCAGGTACCGTTATTTTCTTGTAGAATTTTTGGATAGTACTCCTTAATTATGGTTGGTTAGAGCATCTATAGTGGAATAAACAAAAGTGAATAATCAAAATATTCCATATCAGATTTTAATTATTTATTATAGAAGTTAATAAAGTTAATAATGTCAAGTCCCACACTGGTTATTTTTTATCCATAATCAAAACTAAGCCAGCAGTCCGTCCCTCCAAATTATCGCTTATTTTATTCCCAAAATTTTCCCGCTGTTTCCTCACGTCCAATTCTTTCCAGCTATTTTGTCCCCTTGTTTTCCCCTCCATTCATGCCTCCTACAATTGTTAGCTATTTTGTCTTCTTTTATCCTTCAATGGAAACAGAAAATCAAATTTAGAAATGGAAACTGTAATTTGTTGCGCACTTTACTAAAAATATACTCCTAGAAAAAAAAAGAAGAAGAGAGAAGATGGGTACCTTAATCCGGCGATGGTAAGTTGGATGCCGTTGATCAAGAGGAACAACCTTCAATTTGTGGTAGAAAGAGAAACCATCGGTGTGCATATTGAAGAGGAAAAGAGAGAACCCAAAGGAAAAAGGAGAGAGAAAGCGCGTTGAACGTGCACCCAATTTTTTTAGCCGACCAATAAAGACATGCGTGTTGCCGAAGCCTGAGGGTTGTAGTAACTTATGTAAGGCGGGATCCACTTAATTTGATTATTGGCAAAATATTGCTAGTTTTGATTATTCAATAACCAAAATTTGATGAATTGTTAAGATGTTGCTAGGTTTGGTTATTTCAATGTGAGTATTGTTTTAATCAAATATTGCTAATTTTAACAATTTTTTGTTTTGCTTATTCCACTGTGGATGCTATTAGAGTGTCCACAATGCTATAATCAAAAGTATAAAATTTTTAAAGTTAACAATGTTGTGCAAAATAAGGTTTGCAATGCTATAATCAAATTTAGTAACCAACTTAAAAATAATCAAATTTTGAGGTTTAAATAATCAAAACTAAAACATTTTTTCAATAACCAAAATGTGTGGATCCCATGGCACGTTAATTATATTGTATCTCACGCGCCTTCTGTAGACACCCCAATTTGGACCTATTATTTATCCTTAATTTGTGCCCTTGAGGCTCCCCAATGATGAAACGGAATCAAAACCGGACTTGGCTAAAGCTTGAACGATGTTTCTTGGTGTTTTTCAAACCAAAACCGTCATTTTTCCCGACACCCTGAGGGTAAAATGGGCACACATTTCATCTTATAAAATACTTTTGAATAAAACCAATTGGGTTAGAAAGAGGACTCAACGAGCTTTCCAACGCTTCGAAAAACACCCAAAACCGAGTTCGGGAGTGTCCGTGGCGTCCTTTTGAAGTTGGGCAGTCACTCCTGAGCGCTCGGGACGTCCACTCTTGAGTGCTCGGGAGTGCCACTTTTGAGCACTCGGGAGTACTGACAGGCCAATGGGTGATGAGCTTGACCTTTGACCGCGTTTCTTTTCAGATTTTCAAACCTGCAGTTCAACCTGTAGGTACCAGAAGCCTGCCTGAGCCAGCAGGAATCTCATCATCCCATTTTCCCCCCTAAAACCATTTTCCATTTCATTTTCTTTTAATTTTCAAAATTCAAACATGTTTTTCCCCTCCCTATAAATACCCTCATTGTGCTAGCATTCAAGGGCCATGAAATTTTTGTCTCACTCTCCTATCTTCAGAAACTCTAAGTTCTCAACCACCCTCAAACCTTTTTCAACTTCCACCTTCAAACAATTTTCAAAGAAAAATTCAAGAAAATCACAAAAAGTATTTTCATTCTTAGATACATCTAAGACTCTGTTTCTCATTGTTTTTCAGCCACATTACAGTCCTCAAATCCACCAAGAGGTGAAGTTCAAGCTTGTCCAAAAGGTATAAAATTTCATTTTTGTACCTAAGCCCTCTGGTTTTTCCTATCTAAGGGAGATCAGTGGCTCATACTATTTTCTCATACTGGTGGTGAGCCATCTGATCTTGGTTTAACAACAAGAGCAAAAGGGTATAAAAAGTTTTTCAGTATTCTGAAATCACTCCTAAGGGCTCAGGAGTGCTCCTGAGCGCTCAGGACTGTTGATATTTTGTTGCAACTTATTTTTCCCTCTATGTTGCTATTTATGTAAGTTTCTGAGCACTGGGTGTAAACTGGTCCTTTTAGAACTTGTTCTTAGCCATTAAACCCTCTACTGAGCATATTCTTGTTTAAATAGCTTTTGCGTTACTGTTTTAAATATCATATTGTATTTGTTCTAACCAAGGTTTGCAGGGTGGCTCAACAGAGCTTCCGAGCGCTCAGGAGTGTTCTCAATGATAGTTTGTTATTTATGCAATTGTCCATCATTTATCATCCCATCATCGTACATTGTACACCAGCACATGCATGCACTTCCTTGTCATATTTGTGGAGACGTGCTAAATGTTTATGTGAACCAAAATATTTTTATTAAATCCCACAAACATTAAGTAGAGACCGACCCCGTGTCGGGCGAGGGGGGTGCCGTAAAACCCTTCCCATCTCATAACGTGGCTTCCGAACCCTTAACAAATCTCTGATTTTCAAATTCAATCAATCATTTTCAATCAAAACGGTTTCTCGGGTGGCGAACCTCAAACTCAGGTGGCAACTCTTCGATTCCTTATTTTTTTCAAATCAAAAACATATTTTTCGGGCCGCCTCGATCCACCCGGGGCTGTGATAGCCCACACCTTCTCAATCTTCTTCTTTTCAATCTGATGTTAATACAAACGACTTCTACTTCTTTCCCTCTGTTTCTTTTCCTCCAACCATGAAGCTTATGCCTCTCGATCAAAATTACTGTCCGTTTAGATAGAAAACACTAGGAAGAACACTATATGTTTGATAAAATGCATAAACCAGAAAAATGCCAGAATTAGTCATCCCCGAATTATTCATCCCCGACTCAGCTGTGTTCTTCCAAATGCTTGGCCACATGAAATTGCATTTGGCTCTTTATTTTGGTTATGGACTAGAAGTAATCATTGTAGACCTCAATAATGTTAAGCTTAACAATCTCTTAAATGGATAACCAAAAGCTGATGTGGCAACTTTTGGTTATCTAATTTTGATTATATATAGCATTGTGAACACTCTTAGAAATCTATATTTGGTTCACCGGAATGGTATAGTAGGATTGCAATAGTATCATTTTGCACGTTGGCCCAATTTCGGTTCAATCTACATCCATCAGTACTCAAATTTCGCATTTTTATTTCCTTTCTGAAAGAAATTCATCGCATAATTTCAAGTGTTGTTACGAGGGATGTCAAGTCACTAATGATACTCACCTCCTTTAGCAGAACCAGTTGTACAAAACTTGAACCCATTTTGTTTGCAAAAAACTACGTGCATAGCAGCTGTGCACAGATCCATTTTTCTCCCGCTTCGGGTCGCACAAAGATGATCGGAGCCTAAATTTTGAAGTGATTTTGGGTATTTTATTAACGCCTCTAACGATATTGAATGAAGTTCATTTTTTACAGAGACCTTAAATGACATTTTAAACAAAATGAGCGGCTCCGATCATCTTTGTGCTACCCAAAGCGGGAGAAAAACGGATCTGTGCACAGCCTGCTGTACACGTAGCACAGCTCTTTTGTTTGTTGTCTCTCACTTACGTCAAAACTACCACTCCCTTCCCTTTAACTACCTTTTGAACTGTCCATCCTCTCAACTATCATACCGTTACATACTTAGTCCAATAGATAACGGAAGTTAGAAATTTGGACGGAAAATGCCAGGTAAGGCCTGTTTGGGACCCTATAAACTAGATATTTGATTATGAGAATCTTAGAGATAAAAATTAATTATAACCTTTTAGGATAAAATGATCATAAAAATAAGATCTTCACACTGGTTTCAACAAACTAAAAATTGGAATACTTAATTTTGTAACCATATTTTTAGTATATAAACCTTTTAAAAAAAATTAATTGCTTAAATTTTCAATCTGTTTGGAACGGTGCGAAAATCTTATTCTAAAGAGTCATGATTAATTTTTATCTATAGGGCTATTATAATTAAATATCTATTTTTTATTTAGTACCCTTTAGAGTAGATACTTGATTATGAGAACTCTAAAAAGAAAAATTCATTATAACCTTTTAGCATAAAATGATATAAGATCTTCACACCGGTTCATACGGATTGAAAATTAGAACGCTTAATTTTAACCATATTTTCAATATATAAACAGTTTAAATTCTATATAAAGAACTCAATCTTTATAAAAATATATGTATGTGTTAGTTTCTATAAAATGCCACGTAAGATTCTAATATATGAACTTTGTAAAAAATTAAATACTCCAATTTTGCAATCTGTTTGAACCAATGTAAAGGTCTTATTTTTCTGATCATTTTATCCTAAAGGATCATAATTAATTTTTATCTATAAAGGTCTCATAATCATGTATCTATTTTACAGGGTCTCAAATTGGGTCTTACGTGACATTTTCCGTCCACATTTTTAATTTTCGTTATCTATTGGACTAAGTAGGTAACGGTATGATAGTTCAGGAGATTAAACCATCAAATTGATAATTTAGGAACTAAATAAAGAAAATGTGCATAGTTTAGGAGATAAAAAGAAAAAAAAAACTCTATATTCAACCTATATAATCGTTACAACTACGCGGTGACTTCTAAATACGTGGAATAACCAACCTGAAGTTCAATATTGTCAAAAATATCTTGGAGCAACTGTTTACATCATATTTCACCGCATGTCGATAATCGACTGAAAGGTGGCAATTATGATAATGCTTCCTATTTTATTATTATTAAGTATTCGTATTAATATTAGAACTAGTATTAGTATTTCTTTTATTATTGTTATTTGCATGCAGGACACTTGGCTTGCTCCTACGCATGTAGAAGTTAAAAGGACACTTGCTATACTCCTACACATTTGAAGAGAAGTGGGAAGTTATTTTGACAAGTACTGGAAAGCAAATGATTGAATGAAGACTAGTGGAAAAGTTAGAAAGTTATTTCCTACGTTTGTTGTTTTCTATAAATAGTCTTTTAAGGCTTCATTGTAATTCCTCTCCAACAAATCAAAGTCTATCTTTTTTTGTCTTAATTTTTGGCACTACTAACCCATTCGGGTTATAACTAGGAGTGGGAGTAGAATTTCATATTCTAAGCTTAACTTAGGATCTTCGATGTGTTGTTCACGGCGATAGATCAATCGTTGAAGATTAATGGAAGTCTCTTCCATTTGTCTTCAATTTCGTTCTTAATCTCACGTTTGACTCGATTGCCAGTTCTCTTCCGGTGAAGTTTTGAAATACGGCGTGGAACCATGGATCCATCTTGTAGAGACATAGCCGCATTCGCCCTTATTTTTGTTGTTAGCATTGTTTCTTGAAATCTCTGTCGATTTCGATTGATGGAAAAATTGGTAAACAGCAACTTGATAATTAGTGATGTTTCCAAGCCATTCAAGTCAACTTACCCACACCAACTTGTACCATGTAGAAAATGGTGGAAATATGGAGTAATCAAAAAGGCCCATATATATATATATATATATGAATAGATTTTTTGTTTCCGATTATCAACTGGAGAAAAGAATCTCGTTCAATATATGTAGTTCTTTCAATTAGCAATTTAGGTTTTTTCTAATGAGGAAAGTCCACTTTCACCCTCTGTGGTTATCGCCATGTGCGGATACCCCCCTTGTGGTTTAAAACTGACCACATAACCTACCTGTGGTTTTAAAAATGTGCGGATAGACCCCCTGCCGTCATGTTTTCCATCCATATTAACGGACACAACATTAAAAGACCGATATACCCCCATCACGTCCCTTGATTCTTCTTCTTTTTTAAATCTAACCACACAATCCTGTATACCAAAAATTGAATCCAAACCGTTGATATTGTAAATTTTGACGAGTACTATGTCTATGCCAAAATTCAAGTCAATCAAAAAATGAAAAGCTCATGGTCAAATCGATTTTGTTATGAAATTAAAATTTCAAATTTGAATTTACTAAAAATTAGATCACTAGGTTATTGATGCCTGATCGAGATGATTTTTTACAGAGATATTCTATTCTTTATTTAATACATTATGAACGACTCATATTACATTCTAGAGATGTGTGAGATACACCTCCGTTAATATGAATGGAAAACATGACTGCAGGGGGTCTATCCGCACATTTTTAAAACCACAGGTAGGTTATGTGGTCAGTTTTAAATCACAAGGGGAGTATCCGCACATGGCGATAACCACAGGGAGTGAAAGTGAACTTTCCTCTTTTCTAATCTGAATATGGTACATAATATCAAACGTGTGATAACGATACTTCCACATATTCAAGCCCACATGCAGCCATATTAAACTTTTTAAATGGGTGTTAAAAACAAATGGGGCTAAAGAATATTTTTGGATTCAACTAGAATTCAAAAATCTCAATATAGTGAGGGGGTGTTTGGGAGTTTCCTTTTCACATTTTGCATTTAAAATATTTTTACGTTGTGGCTATTTGAAGCAAAACGTAAATTAAACGTTGATATTGCAAAAATGGAATGATATAGACACTAATATGAGCTTTTGGATTCTCACTTTACATTTTTGCAATTATCTAGGAATAAAAAGACAAGTTGCCCTTACATTTCATCAACCCAGAGGAGCGTTTGAATTTTTTTATTTTTTTTCAATTTACATTTTTGCATCTTTTATCCGTTTTTCATTAGAACATTTGTTGGACTTTAGATAACGAGGTTTACATGTACGTGAAGAAAAAATAAATGCACCAAAAATATATAAACAATTTCGAAAAAAAGTATTAGTGATATTATTATATCCACAGAGGGAAAACCACTCCGTTTTGCACTACGAATTCTAGAAACGCTCTTATACCCGATATACGATTGAGCTAGTTTTTTTCAAAGATTCCTAAAATAAAAATTACAAAAATAAACACTTTGTATTATTTTTTGTGAAACCTGAGGTGAGCCCAGAAAAAATCTATGCACGATCCAGGTACAAAAATCTGTGTGGATAGCATGTGTTAATTAAAAAACCCCATCATGACAATATTCCTCCAAAAACACACGCTACCCCCACGAAAGCTGACCATTTCGTATGTTGACATGGGGTAGAAGTTCATGCCATTAAGGCTATAAATATGTTGTCGCTCTTTCATTCATGCACCCCACACAAGTCTTCAACTTCCAACTGGTAATTATAATCCTGCATGTATTCCCCTATTAATTAATTAGAAGGATAGTTATCAGTAATCAGTTTGTTAATTGATGGTTTGATCTTTTACCAAACGATGGAAACAATGCACAAGTTTTCTGGTTTAATTCTTGTACTAAAACTTGGTTTGGCACCTTTAATCTGTTCACATGACTTTGAATATGCATGAATTTGGTCTGTACCTTCGTTGGCTTAGTTCTTATCTGTATTCTTGCCAAACCATGGAGCTTAAAACTCATTTCCTTTGATTTATACATATGGGCCTATGTGCTGCGCGTTTGTGGGTATTTACTTTTTGTTTGCTACGCGTAGGGGATCGATCGAGAATATTTGTGATTGCCGATCAGAAAACTGTGCAGTCGATTTCTACAGCATCGCAAGAGTAAGATAGCAACCTCTTTCGGTTGTGTATATATAAGATTTTAAGTTTCAGCATCCCTTATATACAAATCCTAGATTCGTCCTTGGTTATTGTTCATGATGATGCTTTTCCATTTTTTGCCTGAATGCTGCAAAGTCTTTTTTTTTTCCCTTTTCTCTAGCACTAAATTAATCTTCCTTAAATCTATGTATTCTGTTATGTCCGGAGTGCTCCCATGAATTTGATTACAATGCCACTGTCTGCAACCGTTTTAAAAACAGACTTGCGAGTGCGATTTCGAGTGATATAAAATACTTAATCGAAACCCTTCCTAACACTAATTGGTTTTAGTAGAAATGCTACTGAAAAAGCGGTCCGACATTCATTTTGCACACAAACAAACCAGTACTCAATTACGTTGCATTTCTTGTCGTGTGTTTTTGTAACTTTCATTATTTCAACCCTTTTGCATGGTGAAATTAAAGTAATTAAACAAATTGGTTTTACTTAATTGCTTAATTACTCTCCATATATAAGCACACGATAATTAGGGTCACCGTGACAAGCAACTTCATAAAATTAACCTAGTCGATCCAGAGGTTTCAAATCAATAACTTGTATTTCAATTCACCACCTCCACTGTTCCCAGACACCGTACGAAATCCCTTTTCATTGAGCACCAATCACCGGTATCGGTCCTCACCACCGCTGCTACGTACCGCTCTTCAAACACTCAATCTGCTGCCTCCCTCCAAACAATCCAGATCTTTTTCCGGAGCCTGCGCAAAACACCGGCCTCGAGCACCAATCAGATCCACCACCACGGCAACATCAGATCAAAATCCTCCATTTTCCGGCCAGCCTCGGCTGGCAATTGCGTCTGATGCAAATATTTTCATGTTCCCTTTCGAGTTGCTGTCGCAAATAGTACTTAGCGATGCGTGCTTGCCGACGTCAATAGCGGAGCCAGGATTTCGAATCGAGTGGGACTGGGCGAAGAGATAAATGTTCATTGGGAAAAATATAACCTTACATAATTATATTTGTTGTGTTTCTAGTAATATGCACCGGCTAATTAGATAATTTTGGTCCAATACATCAATATTTATCCGAATTTATTAATAAAAAAACACATGTACTATCTCACAAAACTTCGTCAAGTGATGTGATATGATTCAAATTTAGTGAAGATTAAAACATATATACAATAAATTTTATATAAATGCCGGCCCCACTATAGGTCCGCCCTTGCCGACGCAAAAAACTTTTGGCACCCCAGAACCCCCAATATTTGCCATCACATGGCCGTCACAGTATTTAATTGCAATGGCCTTGTCTTAACGTAAAAAGCCGTTTTCCACCTCAACTTGACCTCACCCCGCACTACTGCCAGCACACCGCCCTTTAAAAATTCCCAACTTGTAGATCTGGTCACGGAGGAGATTTCAAACAATGGATAATGCCACCTCAACTTGACCCCACGCCGCACTACTGGTTTTCGTG